>QEPC01000342.1:2047439-2059555 GCA_003113815.1 Sphenodon punctatus
ACCCCCTATCTTCCTAACCCAACCTCCGCATCACCGCCCCTCCTTGTGACCCCCCACCTTCCTAACCCAACCTCCGCATCACCACTTCTCCTGACTCCCCCCACCTTCCTAACCTGACATCTGCCCCCCGTCCATTCTTGTGACCTCCCCATCTTCCTAACTCGGCTCCCACACACCCCGCCCCTTCGCCTGACTCCCCCCCACCTTTCTAACCCGACGCTTGCCACCTGGTGGCCTTTTCGTGTCAGAGCCCTGCTATGCCCCGCTTACATGTGCTGCTATCTGAATTTCCAAGCTGGCTAGTCCTTCTGGCCCTTTATGCTCATCTTAAGCGTTTTATGGGGTTCAAATGGGGTACTCCAGAGTACTGGTCTGGCTCGCCACTGTCACGAGGATCGGTGCCCCCTCTCCCCCAAATTCCCACCAGGCCAGCCGCAACCCAGTTGCCTGTACCCGCGTGGGTTCCCACGTGATCAGAAACCCTCACCACTATCAGGGAGCTTTCGGAGGTCCGCACCCCCAGAAATGCTTCCCCTTGATCTCCCAGCACAGCCGTAAATTAGAGAACCTTGTCTGGCCACCCGTAACTTGGAAGACTTCACAGTGGGGTTGTCTTATGAAAAAGCTTCGTCTAGGCTCTCACCTACCTAGAGTGGCCCCTTAATGAAACCCATGACACCCCCACACCTTCCCTTTCTTGTGACCCCGCCACCTTCCTAACCCAACCTCCGCACCCCCGCTCCTCCTTGCGACCCCCTATTTTCCTAACCTGACTCCCACACCCCTGCCCCTACTCCTGACTTCCCCTACCTTCCTAACCTGACACCTCCCCCTGACCCAACCGTAATTCAGCACCGAACAATTTTTTCAAACAACCGTAACTCTGTTGTTTCAGTTGACACTGCCAGTTTAGACAACTGTACAGAATCTGTTTCATAGAATGCAATTCTGCGTGAAACGACAGAGGTAAGGACATTTGAAAAAATTGTTCAGTGTTGAATTACAATAATAAATGAATGCCTAATAATGAAAAAATGTGACAGCTTGGTGATAAATATTAATAAGAGTAAGTATGTATAGTAAGAAATTAAGTACATATCTTACGTTTATGTTGATGGTAAATTATGAAACATAGATAGAAAATCTTTAAATAATTTCTGGTTTTTGTGTTTAATTTTTGTTGTAATGTGTGTTAAATATTTTTTTGAATAGGAATTGTTTTGTTGTTGGTTTTTTTGGTCTTATTTCCTTTATTTGGAAACATGCACACATACAAAGTCTGTTATTCCAGAACATAAGGGTTGCATCTACATGCTCGTAAGGGTCTAACAAAAAAGGAAAAACACCCATTACTGCCTACGAGCGTGACCAACATACAAATAGATGGACAGAGTCCAATTGCCATAACAATGTCCCATATATGGATCCAACTTTGTGCGAGTCCTTTAGGAAACCTGTGTCTCCATATAAAATAATTGTCCATTGTATGCAAAAAGCTTAAAACCATATCAAAAACACAAAAAGTTTAGACCATTTTTGAATAGGAATTGTAATAAATTTTCTTGGTCTGGAAGGTTGGATAAGAGGGAAGTTTTTGGTTTGGAAATGGTCCAACATTTTTTTAACCCATCGGTTTTATATTTGAATAATCCCTTTATAAATAACTGTCCAGAGGTGGCTGCATCTCAGTGCCAGGGATGCGATTCCTGTATAAACAGTTGCCCCACCCCAGAGGCAGCGGCATCTTCTTAATGCTGGGCAAGAAAATCCTTCACTGTTTAGGACACCAAGGTGTGAGTCCTTACCCAAAACTTCAGGTGGTGTAGTGCAGATCCCGGCAATGCACATCTGCCAGAGCCCGCTGTGCATTATATCACTAGGTCCGTAGGCCACTAGCCAGTAATCGGTTATCACAGCCATCAGCAGGAACGTGAAACTGAAGCAAGACAGCAGCGCGTTCAGGAGTCTGTACACCAGCATCTCCACGAGGGGAAAGAGGATCCCAGCAAAGTGACTCAGCTACCAGAGCCTGGTGGGGGAGAGGGAAAGCAAAGCAAAGGGGTGAGAGATTTGATTTGAGAGCTGCAGGACAGTTAGAGGGGATAGCGGGCACTCTCAGCGCTGATCCCAACATCCCAGTGGGGCAGTAGGGGGCGCTGTGCTTCAGGGAATAGGGTGTGGGATCAATAGGGGGCACTCTCCCCTCAGATCCCACTGCCCCAGTGCTATGGGTTGCTTTGCTGCATGGGGTGGGCTCAAAAGAGGGCACTCTCTCCCCTCAGAGACAGTGCCCCAAAGTGGCACTAGGGGGCAATGCTCTATAAAGACTGGGATGGGGGATACTCTCGGAGTCAGGGTAGACATTAGTTCCCCAGTGCTATGGGGTGCTGTGCTGTATGGTGTGTGGAGGAAGGGACTCTATAGGGGGCAGTCCCTTCAAAATCAGTATTGATCCAATGCTACACTATGGCACTATGGCACATGGGGGTGCTGTACTGTGTTGTATGCGTGGGGGGGGGGGGAATCAGTAGAGGGGGGTTCTCCCCTTGCAGTGAGTCCTATCCCTGTGTCTCTTGCAATAGTCTCATAAAGTAGGAGAGAGCAGCGTTTGGGCTGTGAAAGGTCAAACCTCACCCCACTCATATTTTCTTACACCCATTCATCACCTCCCTCCCCCCCACCTTTAACACCTCCAGGCCTAAGAATCAGTAACTTGCTATGACTCATATCCCCTGAGCCATCTCGTAAGAGGCCTGTGCCTAGGTACCTCCCCCATCTGGTGGGCTAAGTGTGACATGAGCTGGGGGTGAGGCGTGAAGTCTAGTAGTCAGAGCAGCGGCTGGGAGCTAGGACTCCTGGGTTCTGTCCCCAGCGTAGCTCTCTCTCTGTGTGTTTATTGGGATGGGAGCCAGGATTCCATAGTTTTGTTCTTGGGAACAAGGGGAGTTGGCAACCATCATCCTAGCCCTCTGTGTCACCCCTCAGCCATTTCCCTAAAGCTCGCTCGCACCTATCAGTCTCCACCACCTCAGCAGAAGCCTGAGGGCTTTGTCGCTTTTTGCAAGCCCATCCCGCTGTCATGTAGCCCAGCTCCCCTGCCTCCCCAGATCTGACCATCCAGCCAGGAACTCTCCGCTGCTCCTTCCTAATGCTCCAGCATCCAAACTCCTGCCTCCTTTCAGCTCTTCTCCCCACTCTCTGCCTCTCTCTTCTCAGCCCATGGAGCTAACGTAGCAAAGGAGAGCAGTTCCCAGGGAGGGGGGGAAGGATGGATGGATGGGGGAAGAGCTCATCCTCAGAGCAAGCCTCTTGATGGAAATGTTGGGCTAGAAGGAAGATCACTCTCAGGCCCTAACCCCTGTCCCATATGCATGGACACAGCTGGTCATCAGTACATTTGAGCTGGAAATGATAAGGCTTTTAACCCTCGGAAGAAGGTTGTGATGCCTGGGGGCTAGAACTATACTTCCGGCGCCTGACAGGTGGGGGGTCCTGAGTGCATGCTCAGAGTCTAATTGATCGTCATAGTTGGGGTTGGGCGGAAATTCCCCCGCTCCCCCCACCGTCAGGTTAGCAATTGACAGAGGGGTTTTTGCCTTCCCCTGCAGCATGGGTGAGGCTCACTTGCTTGAGAAGTCTGGATTTGCCTTTCCTAAGATTTGTTCCTGGTTATTTCAGGCATCAGTGTGCTCTGGCGATTCCCCACCTCTGCCTGTGGTCAATATTGACTGTAGGTTCCAATTCTTGATGGGGGGCGGGGGGCGGGCAGTTTGGGCATGGTGAATCTTGCAGCAGGGGGCCTGGGCTACATGAGCCTTGAGGGATCCTTGAGGTTTCCCCATATATGTGGGGACTAGGGTAGGCTCCTGAGGGGGGGTAAACTACCCCACTACCACTGCTATCTCCCTGGACAGGCCCTCAATGCCTGCATCTCCCTCCCAGCCCTGCTCCCTCTCTGGAGAGGGTAGCCTCCTCCTGGCATGGAGCCAGGGACCCGCGTACATGACATTTCCCTCATTTGCCAGCAATGGGGGAAATGCAGTGAGCCTGTGTCCCTGGACGTAACGTAGGGCTACCATCGTCCTAGAAGCTTTGACATGAAAAGAGGTGGGGCCATAAATCAGACGAAGGGGGTGGAGCAAAGGGATGTGGCCACGCCCCCTTCAGAGAGCCATGACGCTGCAAGGGCAGAGCCATGTCAGAAGTGGGTGCGGGTGAGGGAGGTAGACCCCAAGGGACTCTCATCCCTTTCCAACGTAGTCTTTGGAGCATCATCACGATGTCAGGGGGCGGGGTCATGGCAGAAAGGAGGTGGGACAAAGAAGTGATTACATCTCCCTTTTCCGACATGGCCGCACTCCCTTCCCGTACCTTTCCTAACCCCGGGTCCTGCTGCAGACAGAGGGGCTGGCCTGGCACTGCCACCGGGGGACACTTTTCACCAGGAAATCACCTTGCCTCCAAAGTGAGCATTTTTAGTCCCTACCTGATTTGCTGCTTCACTGGTGGATTTTCAGGGACAGACCGGAAACCTACTGTCCAAACGCCCCAGACACTAGACCCAGGACCCCAGAGCGACAGGTGGGCATCTCTCCAGCTTGAGCAAAAGCGCCAGGCAGGCTGTAACCCACTCACACCAGTTCTCTGCATTAGACACCACCTGGGTCACCAAATCCACCCCTCACGGGAACCACAATCCCAGAGCAGGATTTGGGAGCCATGAAACGGATCGGAAAAGAGCCCATGACGTGTGCTCCAACACCAGTATAGCAGCTACCCACACCAAACTGGGGCCCAATGGCACTTTAAAGCAACCTCCTGCCTCTGCTTGATGCGGGGCAAGCAGGGCGAGGTGATTGGCTGGGGCACATGTAGAACGAGCCTGCTGGGTTTTCACCCAGAACCTGGGGTGTTTTGTTTTTTTATCCAGAGTCTCCAGGGGAAACCCCAATTTCTCTGGGTCAGCCAGGGACACCTCTTTGTCCCTTATGTCCCTTGGTGGCATACGGTGCCACCAATATGCTGATGACACCCAGCTATCCCTCTCTTTTTCAACAAACCCAGACCCTGCAGTCTCCGGGCTTACTCGGTGTCTATTGGCTGTAGGGGATTGGATGAGGCTAATCGACTGAAGCTGAATCCCGACAAGACGGAGGTGATGCTGGTGGAGAAGACGATGGAGTTAACGGCCCCCATCATTGATGGGGTCTGTCCTCCATTGGTTCCCCAGGCGCGGAGTCTGGGGGTACTGCTCGATGCGCAGCTCCGTCTGGATGCTCAGGGGGAGGCTGTGGCGAGGGGGGCCTTTCGCCAATTTCATCTGGGATGTCGGCTTAGGCTGTATCTTTCGGATTGCGACCTGGCCAGAGACTAGACTATGGTAACGCACTCTACGTGGGGCTACCCATGGTGACGGCAGAAAAGCTGCAGCTGGTGCAGAATGTGGCGGCCCGTCTTTTGGTGGGACTGGGCTGCTGGGAACACATTACACCAGTGCTCCGTTCTCTGCATTGGCTGCCGACAGTCTTCCGAGCTCGATTCAAGGTGTTGGTTTTAACCTATAATGCCCTAAACCATCTGGGCCCTGTCTATCTGTGGGACCCCCCAGGTACTGGACCGGTCCCTGTGGTCATTGGAGGATGCCCTTCTTGTGGTTCCCCAAGTCTTCCGGGGGGCCACGCAGGGGAAGGCGTTCTCGGTGGCCGCACTGAGGCTGTGGAACTCCCTTCCTGTGGGGATGCATCTGGCCCTGGACCTTCCCCCCATTCAAAAAAGCTGTAAGACTTGTCTGTTCCATCAGGTGTTTGGCGGGGGAGATGGGTAGAGGATGGGGGGGGGGGGGGGGGAGTATATGTTTTTATAATTTTATAATTTTCTGGTTTTGTATTTATTGATCTTTGTTGCTGTAAGCCGCCCCGGGCTACCTGTGGCAGGAGGGGTGGGATATTAAATCTTTTAATAAAAAATAAATAAATGTCCCTCTGGTGGCCACTCAAAATGTTGCGAGGTGTGCATGGAGCCATGGGCAGGAATTGTATGCAACAGGCTTCCACCAGGGGCTGGACTGGGATCCAAGGAGTTGATAGGGGCCGTTGGAGTTGGCGGGGCGTTGCTGGGGGGGTCTGGGCTGTAGTAGGTTTGTCACCTATGTATATCTTTCCAGGCCACTTATGAAAAATACATGTTGCAGGGCCTGCAACGGTGCCAATGCAGGCCCTGCAACATGTATTTTTCATAAGTGGCCTAGAAAAATATACATAGGTGGCAAGCCTATGTAGTCCAGGACCTGGGCAGTGGTGTGGGGGAGAGGTGGGGATTGGGACTACACTGGGTGGGGGTGGGTTGGGTGAGAGACGGGGGTTGTGTCTGGGACTAGGAGACGGTTGCAGATCTTGGGGCTGCTTTGTGGGGAGGGATGGGATTGGAAAGACCCGATGTCATCCTACAATACACAATACCCGCCACCCTTTAGTTCTGGGGCAGTAGCTGCGATGGCTGACAAAACACCACGTCGGGGTCACCCAGAGCAGAGGGCAGGGAAATCTCCAGCTTGCGGGCTAAATGCAGCCTGTGGCTGTCTATGAGGCCCCTTTCCAATGCCTGGCTCTGCCCTCCAGGCTGGGGTGGGGCACTGAGGGCAGGGGAAGGAAAGAGAGGGCTCAGGGCATGGATCCTGTCCCCATTCTCATGCCCTGGAGGAGTATGTTCGGGGGGCGAGGCAGCAGAGAGGAGGGTGCCCACTCAAGGGTAGAGGCTGGATCAGCAGCCAGACCTTCCCCACTAGGGTTGCCAATTTTTAAGGAACACTTATGAAAAATGCATGTTGCAGGGCCTGCAACATGTATTTTTCATAAGTGCTCCTTAAAAATTGGCATAGGTGGCAACCCTACTCCCCCCTTCCCCTGTCTGTACACTGGGGAATCCTTACCTGGCTCGCCAAACCATGCGTTGACTCAGTCAGTCAGCATGCCTTCTCCGCGTCTCTGCCACACACCCATCTCTCCCCACAGTCCTCCCCCCCAAGTCCCTCCTGCTGTCTCATCTACCACTTCTATTTCGACACAGCTAGAACCTGATCTCTCTGGATGAAGCAACGGTATGAAAGGAGAATGATACCGAGGATGCCGTTCAACATCTTCCTGCAGTTTTTCAGCGTGGCTGGTGGGACCATTTTAATATTGCCAACGTGGCCCCCACCCATGACCTAGACAGTCAATGGCATACGGGGCCCCTGGGAAACTGGGTGGCGAAGTGCCCGAAATCCCTGCCCAGAACAAGGTCTGTGCCGACAGGCACTAACCCTCCAGCGACACGTGCGAAACTGCAGCCATTGTCTCCCTAAAGGCAGACTTGGTGACACAGACTAGAGGGGAAGATTCGAAGGCGCACAAAGCCCTGCCTGGGCCCAGGGGTGACTGTGTGCAGCCAGTGGGATTAAGACACTTTCTGCTCCAGGATCCTAGGCACGAAGGAAAGATTTTCTCAGACTCGATGGGATCAGAAAAGACTCCCCACCAGGAAGCAACTGAGGGAAACTGGGCCCACTCCCGGGAACCAGAGGCAGCATAGGTACCTGGAGCCACCTGCCCACCACGGGTGCGCCAATCCCCCAGCCCAGGGTCTGACCCTGACTTGCCTAACACAGACCGGAGTCCTGGCTTCTCCCTACATCTCAGTGGCAGCTCACAGAGTTTCACCGATTGGCACTTTGTTTGCCGGAAGGAGGCTGTGGCAGGGGATGAGCACTGAGGCAGGTGGGAACAGCAGAGAACTTTCTTCCTTACCTGGATCTCCTGTCTCAGAGAGCGAGAGCTGCGTCCGATGCGGAGACTCCTCTGATGGCAGGATGTCCTGTGTCTAGAGAGGAGGGGTGAGTTTCTGCCGAGGGGGTGGAGGCAGGGTAGACTGGTGGGACAGGAAGGAGCTGTGGTTGAAGGGGTTAGAAGAATGGAAGACCTCCTCCGTTAGCTCGCTGTTTCCCTAGAGACCCACCATTCCCTGGACTTATCTCCTTCTATCTCTCTTTTCTTTCATAAGCTTCAATCAATTCTCTCTCTCTCTCTTGCTGCTGCAGCTCCTGCTTTCTTGACACCCATCCCCCAAGGGAGCGCTCTGTGGCTTCTGTGGGGTCCTTGTGCTGCATGAATAAGGCGTTGAATGGTTTTAACTCAGCCTGCTCTGAACAACGCATACAAACGCCTCTCCCGCCCCAACTCTCTCGACTCACTCTCAGTAGTCCTGACACATGTCCTAGGCCCAGAGAGGGCTCACCAAAGCATTTAAGGCTTGAGTTAGTTCCCCGCGCATCCCAGTGGTCCTCTCCCAACGGGACAGGCCATGCAGAGTTGAGGTTCAGACTCTGCATTGCCTGAGGCTGATCCCTGCCCGCATAATCTCTGTGATGCCACGGCGCACCTATTTATGGGCAGGGATCAGCCTTCTCCTTCCTTGGTGACCATCTCTCCCAGAGCGACCACTCCCATCTCTGATCTCTGTGTCTTTGTCCTGAAACAGAACTTGCACAACAGCTTAAGAGACGATTCTAGGGAACTCGAAGTCCTAGCTACGTGATCCCCAAACCAATGGACTAGCCAGAGCTGTTGGCTTTCTGGGTCACCCTAGCCCATTGTCTGTCAAACCTCTGTCGCCTTCCAAAGCTTTAGCCTAGTTGACCACTTGGTTTCAAGTAGACACCTCAGCAACCCTGGATGTGGCTAGAGACTCCCATGTGCTGACAGCCAGTGTAGCCTAGTGGCACCTCCAAGTGCCACCAGTTAGGATCGGTCAGTGGACCAGGTAGGGCCTGTCAGGCCTTGGTTGGGTCTGGCTTCTGGAAGTTTCAAGTTGCCTTCTCCTTGTGTACTGGAGCAACGTGGTCAGGATGAAACCACAAGGCCTTGTGGCAGCTGTGGTGAATCTCATTGCCTGAAGACTTCTGCCCAGTAGGAAAGACCCCTGAGCCAGGTCTTGTGTGCTTCTCCCTGAAAAGCTGTTGCTTAGCACTTTCCCAGGCTGCTGTCTGGACTGGGAGTGAGTTGGGGGCTGCCATTAGTGCTCTAGGGCCTCTTGATAATGCAGCAGAACAGACACATTCCCGAAAAAAATAATCTGGGGTAGGGGCAACTGCCCTCTTTTCCCATTGCAAATCACATCCCTGCTTCCAGTTCTGTCATTTATCCCGTCAGAAATCCCCTGGAAAATCCAAGCTCCTTCAGAAGTCTAATTATTAATTATTATTATTATTATTTTAAAGCTACTATTTAGGAGATCATATCCCAGCAATTACCTAAATTAAATGGCCAACCCATGAGATGATTCTCCATAAACAAGCATCACGTCCCCAAACAGAGGATGTTTTTAGACGAGATGCTACCGCACATGACTGCCCATTAACCACTCACCCAACTGCTTGTTTGAAGGTGGTGTGTGGGGAGGCGTGCTCCCGTAAGCCACACAGCACCCACTCATGGGGCAGTGCTAAAAAATCTGGAGTGCCCTGTGTGGGGGAAGCCAAAAAAGTGCGTGGGGACAGGCGCCCATGCATCCCCGTGCCCATCTAAACCAGGGTGACCACCCATGCCAGCCGACACAGGTCTGCGGCTGGCCACCTCCCCGGTCCTGCCCACAGCTCTGTCAGGAGCTCTCTGGGAAGGTCTTAAAGGACACGCACGCGAAACACCACATGGCTCAAAGCACACCCATTCCCCCCTCGCGACACACGAGAGAAGAGCCAATGCCACGGAGGACAGTAGCTTGGACAGCAGTATCTGCGCATCCCTCCCCGAATGCGCCTCCGTTGTTGCCTGGAGCCAGGACTGCCAGCAGCTGCTGTGACTCCCCCAGTCATGGGCAGGAAGGGGTTACTGGCTGCTGTGGCCTCATGTTTCCATGGTGTCCGCAGCTGTGTGGCATGGCAGAGTGTGAACAGTTGAGTGGGCTTGGGACGGGGGTGGGGTGGGGGTGTTGCTGGGCGGTGGCTGGGGGGCGGGATGGCTGGCCATAGGAGTTGTTTGCAGGGCTGGTCCATGGGAGCCACCCATTAGAATCCCTCCCCACTCATTCCACATGTGTGGGCTGTCTCTTATACACATCTAGATGTGTATAAGAGACAGGTGCCACTCCGTGACCCACGGAACCCCACCCCCCAAGCCTTGCTCATTTACAAACACCCAGAGAGAAGCAAACACAGCACACAATAACAATAAGTGGAAAAATCACCACAAATTTACTGTCCCTTCTTGAATTTTCACAAGAAATACAGTTGTTAATGGTTGGGAGAACAACTAGAAATTGAGAAAAACCAGCCAATAAACTCTGCCTTTTATCAGTAAAACTCTGCAGGAGGTTGTTGAATAATCCCCCCCCCCCCAAACAATGCAGGAATGGAACACAGCACTCAAGTGCACAGACTTCACACAACCGACCACTCCAGGGGTAACTGCCTCACTTCTCACACAAATGGGGAATAGTAAGTTAAAATGCAAGAGGGTGGGGGGGCTAAAGTACTAGGCAACCTAACGCCTGTAGGGAACACACCCTTTTCTAGCTCGCACAGTCACTTGCCCCAGTCAGAGTAAACTATCTTCCACTGTGTTTTAAATAGGCACGTGTGTGAACATTTGGGGGGTGGGGTGTAACACTAAGAGGGGTAGTAAAGTCACTCCCAAAGGAAACACTCTTGAGAGTAAGCCTCTGTCGCAGTTAAGGGTGGCCATACCTCCCCTTTCAATCAAGGCCGCTTATGAAAAATACATGATGCAGGGCTGCACTGGCACCAAGGCATCCCTGCACCATGTAGTCTTCATAAGCGCCCAGACACATAAAGCGGGTCTAATTCTTTCCAGTAGGGGGCAGCAGATACCACTCCACTCCACATAGAGCCGATGCGGAAGGGGGCAGCATGCCCATTATTCTGTAGTCTATACAATACCACGCAGACACACGGCACATTCTGTAGCGGCGTGGGTCCCGCGTGCGGGAGGTCAAACGATGGTGGAGTTGAGGCAGGGAGGAGCAATCGAGAAGCGGCTTGTGTCGCGGGAAGGCGACGTGGCCAGCTTCCCTTGCTGGGTTGCTTCTCCAGCAGGGAGGGCGGAGAGCTGCGCCGGGAGCCTGTCCCCTCCCGCGGGCGGAAGCCTCTCTTGCAGGATGGCTTGGTTGCGGCGGGGTTGGGTTTCTGTAGCCTTGTACAGGGCGTGGGTCAGCAGGCTGAAGAAACCTTAGGAATGAGGAGAGGGGTGTGTGTGCCTCTGTACGGACAGCAGCTCCACCCCAGAGCAGGCTGCATCTCAGCACCAGGGAAAGGTTTAGGGTTGCCACCTAGACACATTTTTAAGGAATAAGGCGCCACAGTGCAGGCCCTGCAACATGTATTTTTCATAAGTGTTCCAACCCTACAAAAAGAATCCCTGTATAGTCAGCCACTAAAACCCGTCACTGGGCTGACTGCATTTTATTGCGAGCTAAGGGGTCCCTCCCTGAATAAATAGGCATTCCTCCCTACAGAGGCAGGCTGCATCTCCGCACCGCTCCGTGTATTAAGGGCTCTTCCAAACCAGAAATGGCTGCGCTCCAGCAGTCCCTGCTACTCAAGGGCTTTGGGCTACTTTGCAGAGGCTGCTGGGGAGGAAAGACACAGTTCTTCTTCGAGGAGCACCGCGATTCTCACTAATGGGTTAACCTGCCTGCGCAGCAGCTGGTCCGGAACGCTATGTCAGCAGTTGCTAGGCAGACTATGGAATTGTCTGGCTCCACCCTCCCTCGAGCGGGAGATTTTACTCTCGCGAGAGGAGAGGCGATAAAAGGGGGGGTGGGTGGAGCCTCCCACCTCAGTTCCTTCCTGCCGCCTACGGCTGAGAAGGGACGTTTACGGCGTGTGCTTAGCACGTTTGTCAGCAAACTTCGAAGTTTTCTACGATTGTATTAGTTAGCGAGGTAGTTCCAGTAGTTAGTTAGTTAGTTAGTTTAGGTGGAGGGGGACCCCCCCCTCTCTCTGGCCATCATGGCCCAGGCTCAGGTTCGCAAGGCGGGCTTCAAGAAATGCCGAGACTGCTCGTCCCAGCTAGCTCGCGCTGACCAACACGCGCTTTGCCTTGTGCGCCTCGGCGAGCAGCACA
>QEPC01000342.1:2060043-2090634 GCA_003113815.1 Sphenodon punctatus
GATCTCGCTCCCCGCTCAGCAGATCCAGGTCCCGGCACAGCCCTGTGCAGCCGGCGGCCGGAGAGCACAGTCCCGCCCCCGGAGCAGCCAGTCCAGGCCCCGCCCCCGGCACAGCTCAGGCAGATCCAGCCCCCAGCAGAGATCCCAGTCCCGAGGAGACAGGAGGCTGCTGTCATCTGACGGGCACAGACACTCCAAGCACAGAGGCACATCCCGGGGCAGGAGACCCAGGCACCGAGCCAGTAGCTCCTCTAGCTCCTCCACTTCCTCCTGCACCACCTGCAGGGATAGGAGCCGCTCTCGCCGCCCCACAAGGCGCAGACGGCGCTCATACACACGCTCCCGCTCTAACAGGTGCGAGAAGAGGTGCAGCGGCCATTCCCACTACCGCTCCCCTTCCCGTACAGGGAGGGGATATAGGAGCAGCACCTTGGACAGTCACTCCTCTTATGGCCAGCAGAGGGAATCCCCAAGACTGCCTCCAATCCTTCCCCAGGCTCCCCCGCCATTCGAGGACCAGCCCGCACTACCAGTGCTGCCCCTGGCGCCCCAGCGCCCGTTCAACCAGCCCAGCCAAGGCGACCATCTCCGCCCTCCTGCCTCCGCAACTACCACCCGCAGCACCCGCCCCACAGCCTGCTACAGGGGCATCCTTTCTCCATGGCTTGCTGGAAGGGACAAATACCTGGTCTGAATGTGAGACAGGACAAGGGGTCACAGGACCCATGTCCCCAAGACATGACATAGAAGAGGCAGAGGGCCCCCCACCGAGTGACTTTGTGTCAGACCCGTCAGCGCTCCTAGCCATGGAAGACACGAAAGCCTTCCAAGCTCTCCTAACCCGCCTGACTGCGGCCATGCCACAAATCCCTAAGAGAGTGGCCAGAAAGACCACCTCAGGTCCAGTCTTCGGAATCCTGGGAGGAGGAGACTCCGGACACATGTCATTACCTGTCTTCGAGGAACTGCTTGCCCCCTCCGCAACTGTATGGGCCACACCTTCGTCCTCAGCCCTTACTTCCAAGGTGGCAGACTCCCTCTATCCTATAGCGCCGGATGCACCTACAATGTTCTCCAAGCACCCGGCCCTGAACTCGCTAGTTGTTGCCGCTGCTACACACCGATCCGGAGGAGGAGCAGTCCAGACGTCACCCTCTGACCGCGAAGGACGGCGCCTAGATGTACTTGGCAGGAAATCCTTTGCCTCTGCCATGCTCTCTCTGAGGAACCTGAGCTACCTCTCAGCTCTCTGTGAGCACTGGCTCTGGGCACAAACCCCCCTAGTGACAGATCCAAACCAAGCCAACGCACAGCTACAGGAAGGCTCCCAGGTAACCCAGTTCCAGCTGACGGCATGCCTACACATGGCCGACTCTGCCATTTGAAATGTTGCCTCTGCGATCACGCTCCGCAGACATGCCTGGCTCTGATCAACGGCACTAACGCCAGAAAACAAGACTCGCCTAGAAGACCTCCCCTTTGATGGGGATGGCCTCTTTGCAAAGACCACAGACAACACCCTTGCCAAGATCAAGGAGACCTGCCAGACTGCCCGCTCCACAGGGGTGATCAGGTCAGCAAAGCAGAGATACTTTGGCCCCAAACCCGACTACACTTATGGATGAAGACCCCCGTCCTACCCCTTCTCTTACCAAGCCCGGCGACAGGGCAACCAACATCAGCAACCCGGCTTCCGCCCTCAGCCAGCCAACCAGCCGGGGCGGCAGTTCAATAATACCCGACCACGGGGCCGTAACCCAAACCATAAGTCAGGGGGTAACTGGCCCCGGTCGCGGGTTTAGCCGCTCCCAGGTCGAGAGAGGCAACCTACCCCTTCTGTTCTCCAACAGGCTTTCCAAATTCTACCTGGCTTGGCGCAGAATAACTAAAGACAGATGGGTGCGAGACATAGTCAAAAACGGATACACCATCCAATTCGAGGTTCTACCCCACCCCAAACCTCCGCCCCTCTCCATCATACCTTGCACTCTGAGGTGCTGCTAAAAGAGATCACAACACTCTTAGTCAAGGAGGCCATTGAGGAAGTCCCATCCTCAAGAGTTAATGAAGGCTTCTATTCCCGCTACTTCACTGTGCCAAAGAGGGATGGAGGGCTGAGACCTATTCTCGACCTCAGGGACCTGAACAAATTCATCCGAAAGCTCAAATTCAGGATGGTCACCCTCTCCTCCATCCTCCCCGCCTTGCGGAGAAATAGCTGGCTCGCCTCTCTCGACCTTCAGGATGCGTATTTTCACGTCTCAATACACCCCTCTCACAGACGTTTCTTGCGTTTTGTTGTAGGTGGACGCCACTTCCAATACGCTGTCCTGCCGTTCGGCCTCTCCACCGCCCCGAGGGTGTTTTCCAAGTGCGTTGCTGTGGTGGCCGCAGCCCTATGATGCAAGGGTGTCCAGCTCTACCCATACCTAGACGACTGGCTCCTGGTAGCCAAATCCAAAAGCACCCTTCGCCAGGACATAGACACTACAACTCAACTTCTCCATGATCTTGGCCTCATTGTCAACCACGACAAGTCAGCCCTCATCCCGTCCAGGGTGCTACCTTTCATCGGCGCTGTCCTAGACACTCCAAGGGCACAGGCTTTCCTCCCGAAAGACAGATTTCGGGCTATCCAGAAAGCTGTCAGCGGCCTGAGGGTCAGACCCACCAGACCCACACGTTTCTACCTCAGCCTCCTAGGGATGATGGCAGCATCCACTGCGGTGACACCCTTCACTCGCCTCAGGATGCGCCTGCTCCAACGCTGGGTCAATGCTGTACACATCCCCGTGCTCCATCCCCTCTCATGCAGACTAACTGCCCCACATCACGTTGTCCAGTCTCTGCAATGGTGGGAGAGATGACACCATGTTCAAGCAGGCATGCCATTCCAGAGCCCAGATCCAATGATGACAATCACGACAGATGCATCCCTGTCCGGATGGGGGGCCCATCTCAAAGACCTCACAGCCCAGGGCATGTGGCCCGCAGAGGACATGGATCTTCACATCAACGTACTAGAGCTGAGAGCAGTGCGCTGGGCCCTAAAGTCATTCGCATTACTCATACACGGATGCACGGTGCAGATTGTCACAGACAGCATATCAGCGATGTGGTATATCAACCGGCAGGGGGGAGCAAGATCTCCAACCCTATCAGAAGAAGCAGAACTTTCCTGGGAGTGGTGCATCATCCACAAGGTAACACCTGTTGCCATACACCTTGCTGGATCCTCGAATGTGCTGGCGGACGAACTCAGCCGATTCCAGAGCGACCACCATGAATGGAGCCTCCACCAGGACATGGCCAAGATGCTCTTCAACAAATGGGGCCACCCAACAACAGACCTGTTTGCGACGGGAGACAACACGAAAGCCTCAGAGTACTGCAGCAGAGCAGGACACGACCCGGGATCCCTCTGCGACGCCTTCCAGCTCCAGTGGTCCAGGAAGCTCCTGTACGCCTTCCCACCCCTCCCGTTAGTCCAGAGAGTCCTCTACAAGGCCGTGAGAGACAGGACACATGATCATGATTGCACCCAACTGGCCACACCAACCATGGTACACGATTCTTTGCCAAGAAGCAATACAAGTGATCCACCTCCCCAAGCGCCTGGATCTCCTCTCTCTGAACAACGGCACAGTGCTGCACCACAATCTGGCCTCGCTGCACCTCTCGGCCTAGCTCCTACGCCCATGAGCTTGGGCTTCTCCGCAGAGATTGCCTCTATTCTTCAGAAATCCAGAAAAGACTCCACGAGGGCCACCTACAGAGCAAAGTGGAGACGCTTCTCCGTGTGGTTGGAGAATAATGGTGTACCTACTCCAGAGGTCACAATACATCATGTACTCTCATACATGTTAGTTCTACAGCACTCGGGCTTAGCCCTTGCATCAATCAAAGTTCACCTGGCAGCAATTTTGGCACACCTCTAACCCCTCCAAGGTAAACGACTGTTCTCCCACCCAATAGTTAAAGATTTCTGGAAGGGCCTTCAGAACACTTTCCCACCAGTCAGGAGACCGATGCCTCAATGGGACTTGACCATGGTGCTTCTTGCTCTAGCACGCCCCCCATTTGAGCCAATGGCGACCTGCTCTCTCGCCCACCTCTCAATGAAGGTTACACTCTTAGTGGCCCTCACCTCTGCGAGGAGGGTCAGCGAACTCTCGGCCTTCAGAGCCTCCAGACCCTTTCTCCACTTCCACCGAGACAAAGTGGACCTTAGAACAGACTGGTCTTTTGCCCCGAAAGTGATCTCCGAGTTCCACATCAACTAGGTTATCTCCCTACCTGTTTTCTTTCCCAAGCCTCACTCTTCCCCAGAGGAAGACACGCTCCACACCCTCGACCTTCGAAGGGCCCTCCTGTTCTATCTATCCAGAACCAGACCCTTCCGGTTGTCAGACTCTGTTCATCTCTTATGGTGGCAAGCGTGTTGGGGTTCCCATTACATCCCAGAGACTAGCCAAATGGATCCTTGAGTGCATTCAAGTGGCCTACAATCGTATGCAGCTTACCCCACCTGAGGGACTTAGAGCACACTTCACCAGAGCAGTAGCGGCTTCTGTGGCCAATTTTCGCTTTGTTCCTATAGACCTGATATGCAAAGCTGCGATGTGGGCCTCCCCACTTACCATTGTTAAACATTACTCCCTAGATATAACTGCCCAACAGGACGCAGCCGTGGGGAGAGCTGTTCTATCCTCTGTTCTCTAATGAATCTGCACTAGCTCTAGTTTTGTGTTTATATTCTGATAATTTTCCCCTCAGGGAGTTACACTTGGGCCCCTCGCCCACAGAATTGTTAAGAGTTGAGGTTTACCTGGTAACGTCTTACCAGACTGTTTCTCCTGTTGGAAAGAGGTCTATGAAACACCTGGATGAGATCACTCATCATGTTTCATTACTAATAAATATGTTCTTGCCTCATACCCTCCTCCTTGTTTCGTTTCTACTGCTTATCAGTCTCCCATTAGTGAGAATCGCGGTGCTCCTCAAAGAAGAAATTCAGGTTACTTACCAGTAACTGAGTTCTTCAAGAGAGCTCTGCGTATTCTCACGACCCGCCCATCCTTCCCCGCTACTCGGCTGGCTGGTAGTGGTTGGAAGGAACTGAGGTGGGAGGCTCCACCCTCCCCTTTTATCCCCTCTCCTCTCGCGAGAGCAAAATCTCCCGCTCGAGGGAGGGTGAGGGAGGGTGGAGCCAGACAATTCCATAGTCTGCCTAGCAACTGCTGACATAGCATTCTGGACCAGCTGCTGCGCAGGCAGGTTAACCCATTAGTGAGAATATGCGGAGCTCTCTCGAAGAAGTCAGTTACTGGTAAGTAACCTGAATGTTCTAAGTCAATCAAAGCCAAGTCGATTTATCTAAGTCAAAGCAATTCATCTTCTACTAACTCACTTTGTATCATTTGCGCAGTGCTACACTGCCAATCCGGTTTAGTACTGACTCCCTCTGCCCCCAGTGGCACGTCATGAAATTACGCATGACGATGCCATCCATGCCTGCCCATGCAGCATGCAAAACATTCTGGGTGGACTTCCATCTAGTTTTTAGCAGGAGAGGTACTTCTGCAGCCTGGAAGTGAGTGAGTTAGTTTATTCATTCTTTTTTGGGCCAAAAATATTGCAGCTGAGGAATGATCTGTAGCAAGGGGTCGCAATGCAAGATACGTCTGTTTAGAAAGGTGTAAGGCTGAGATATGCACTTTGTAATAGGATGAGAAATGCGTACAATGCTAATAAAATAAAATGTGGTTGTTTTTTTAAAAAAAATACATGATTCTAAAACTATCTCCTCAGCCCTTTCCTGTAAGGCAGCCTTCTGCCATTAGATTGTAAGCTCTCGGGCAGGGACCATGTCTATCTTATTCTTTGTAAATCCCCAGATACATCGCTGGCGCTATATAAATGCTTATAATAATAATAATAATAAAGTGAAAGGGATTATCCGCTCCTGATTATTCTGAAGCACATAGTCCTGAATACCATTGCTTGATGTCTGAACAATACCAAGGTACAAGTGAGTTAAGGACCTAGCTGTTTGTGGGAACGTGGGCCTCAACCTTTGAGATTGTACATTACCACAGACCCGCTTGGCCTGGCTTCTGATCCCTTCACCGCACTGGAGACTCACCGTTCATTATGTAGAGGGTAAACACCCCCCAGGCTAGACAGAAGCTCCATGTGAATCTAACTCGGATAGCAGAGGTCAACTCCTTTATGGTGACATCCACCGTGTAGAGGGTCATGGCAGTCAATCCTAAGACACCTGCCATGAAGGAGAAGGAGTTAACAGCCCATAGCCAGCCCCCCCACCCCCCAAGCCTGCCCCATTGCTGGCCCCCTATCCCACCAGTGCTTCCCAACCATCCGGGTGAAACTGGAAGGAGCTGGAGATTCTCTTAACAGCCCCTGCTTTAGTTCAGGGCGACTGGGGAACCTTCTCTCTCCCAGGGGCCACTCTGAAAATTAGTACAAGTTCCAAGGGTCACATAGAAGTTGGGGGCAGGGGTGCACTCAAGAAAAGAAGCTTGCAGATTATTTATTTATTTATTTATTTATTTAGATCCCACCCCCTCCTGCCCAATGGCAGCTCAGGGCGGTGAACAATAATAATAAAATATAATATAAAAATATAAAATACAATATAAGATAAAACCTCATAAATAGATGTGGCCCGAATAAATGCCCCCAACCCAACCCCCCCCACTACCCACCCCCTCACAGAACGCCTGGCGAAACAGCCAGCTCTTACACTGAGTGTCTACAGAAGGAGGGGAAATCCAGCAACAGACGAATCTCTGCTGGGAGAGAGTTCCACAGTCTTGGCGCGGCTACCGAGAACGCTCTCTCCGACGCTGCCACCCAGGATACCCGGGGGGGGGGGGCCTCCAAGAGGGCGCTCCCGGGTGGCCACAGGGGTCGATCCAGGACATGAGGGATGAGGCGGTCTCGCAGGTAGACGGGGCCCAGGCCGTATAGGGCTTGAAAGGTAAAACCCAACACCTTGAATTGGGCCCGGACGATTATAGGCAAACCGTGCAGAGAGTGGAGCACTGGTGTTATGTGCTCACTGCGGCCCATCCCCACCAGGAGGCGGGCCACTGCATTCTGCTCCAGCTGCAGTCTCCGGCTCATCACTAGGGGTAGCCCTCGTAGAGCACGTCGCAGTAGTCCAATCTTGAGGCGATGAATGCATGGATGACAGTGGCAAGATCGGAGCCCGAGATACAAGGCCGAAGACGATGGACCAGACGTAATTTACAAAACGCACTCCTCGCCACAGCCGCCACCTGGACATCCAGGCGGAGCTGCGAGTCGAGGAACACGCCCAGACTCCGAACCTGAGGGACCCAGGAGGGACGCATCCCATCAATGATGGGGGCCTCCACCCCCTCGCCCCTTCCCACCAACATCACCTCCGTCTTATTGGGATTCAGCTTCAGTTGGTACGCCCTCATCCAGTCTCCCCCCGCAGCCTGACACCGGGTAAACACCGAGACTGCGGGGTCTGAGTCAGATGAAAACGAGAGGTAAAGGGGGGTGTCATCAGTATACAGCATAGTGATGACACCAGACCTCAAACCCTCTCACGATCTTGCCCAAAGGCTGCATGTACACATTGAACAGGAGAGGGGACAGAATGGATCCCTGTAGAACGCCACACGTGAGACCACAGGGAGATGACGAAAAGTCCCCCGGTATCACACGCTAAGTTCTTCCATCCAGGAAAGAGCGGAAACATTCAAGAAAAATTCCACCCACCCTGGCACGGTCCAGTAGGCAGATCACCAACATCTCGTGGTCAACTGTGCCAAAAGCCACTGATAGATCTAATAAAATCAAGAGTGGACCGACCTCCCCCCTTTGTCCCCTGTTCTTGTGTACGTACGGGCCAGTCTTACCATGGGGCAGATCCTGAACCCTGCACCCCAGGGGATGCTGCAGCCAGTTTGCCTTACTTGCTCCGTTGTGGAAGCAGAAGTGCTTCCCTTGCTGCAGCGTGGGAGCCGGAAGCAGGCGGCGGTGTGCCACGAGGCAGCACAGCCTCAGGCTTGCTCGGTGCAGCCTGGGTGGGGGGGGGAGGGGGGAAGGAACTACCACCTGCCCAATGGTGTTGCTGCCACTGTCGGTGTGGCTGTTTCAAAGGTCCTGCAGCACCACACACATGCACACATATTTCCTATTCTGGCACTAGAATGGCCATACCTCCGCTTTAAAAGAGGATGCTTATGAAAAATACATGTTGCAGGGCTGCATTGGTTCCAGTGCAGCCCTGCAACATGTATTTTTCATAAATGTCCTCTTTTAAAGGGGAGGTATGGCCATCCTAACCCCCACTCCCGTGTGTGTGTGTGTGTGTTTTATTAGAAGGTGTGTGTGTGAGAGAGAATATGTGTATCAGTCTGTGTGAGAGAGGTGAGTGTCTGTGTCTGTGTGACAGTATGTGTGAAAACGTGTGTGTGTCTGTGAGTGTGGAGGTGTGAGCAGGAGGTCTGGGGTGTCTGTGCGTTGGGGTCTTTGTGAGGACTAGGTCAGGAGGCTGGGTGGGTGGGGGCAGAAGTTTGAAGAGGATCTGGGGGCCAGGTTTGTGGGGACAATAAGATTGGGTACTTGTTCATATTAATGTTCACCTGGGAGGCATGAGTCATCTCTCTAATTGTCAAAGGGAAGTGGGTAGGGCCGGGGTGGCTGAGGGGAGGGGACATTTCTTCTTCGCCCTGGGCCCTGTGTGCGTGCCCTCATCTCTGCTCCCTTACCCTGAGCTCAGTTTTTCCCTACTGAGGGGTAGGAACTGGATCCAGGGATCAGATACAGGAACTGGAAAGGGGTCACAGAAAAACTAGCTGCAGGCTGCATTTCCGCCCCAGGCCTGATGTTCCCCACCCCTTAACTGCCAGGCCTGGCCTATCCTAAAGTCCCCACCCGGGCACCATGGCCTGCTCCCCTGGGGAGCCAGTCTGCTCCCAGAATACACCCTTAACACAGAGGAAAACTGCTGCCTCCACACGCACACAGCATTGCCAGTTTAATGGGAATTTGGGAGTCAAGAGATCAGCATCCCCGTTGTATCTCCCACAAGCATCTGAGCCCCATCGTCTGTTCGTCTCTCTGTCCAGGAAAGATGACTGGATCTTACCATTGGCTGAAATCTCAGCTAGTTGGCTGATGGAGGAGCATAGGGGTACCCTCCTAGGTCTATTTTCTCTGTAGGGGAAATCCCCCCCCCCATGGACACTCAAATTGCTATCTGATGACTGGGGCTACCACCAGCAGCATCCTTAAAATGCATCCTTAAGAGATTCCCCACCCATATGAACAGCTGCCCCACTCCAGAGGTAGCTGCATTTCAGCCCTGGGTAAGGGATCCCCATATTTTTAATGTTTAAAATGTTTTTTAAAAAAATGTTGTGAGCTGGCCCCGAGATGCCTGAGGCAGGATGGGGTGGCATATACATTTCATTGTAAATAAATAAAATATAAACAGTAGCCCCACCGCAGAGGCAGAGGGTGTCTCCTACCTGCACAGAAACTTGCCGTTGCTGACACCAGTAAGGTGGGCAGTTTGCCACCACCAAGTCTGAAAAACGAGCAGGAACTGGGGACCGAGATGGCAGCCAGGAAGCCCGCGATCGTGGCGAGCGTCATGAGGACTCGCGCCGCTTTAATAAGATCTGGAGGGAGAAGAGAACAACCCAAGTGAAAAGAGAGACACTCCTGTTCCGCCATTCCCCACCTGCTCTTCGGCAGTCTAGCAGAGCTGGCTGTGAAGGGAGCCCAAGGCTGGGCTTCTGGTTGGGACTGAAGGGCATCAGCAAAGGTCAAGGAGGAGAGGGAGAGCCTAGGGCTAGGATAGTAGAGAGCTTCGGGCTGGGGTTGTGGGGGAGGCTTTGGCAGAGCCTTGATGCCTGGGGGAGCTGCAGGTCAGGATTCGGGGGCACTGGGAGAACTGGGCATGAAGGTAGCTTAAAGCTGGGGGGTAGGTTGGGATCAAGGGGCATTGGATGGGGCTGTGGTTCAGGATTGAGGGCTACTGGCAGAGCTGGGGACGGGGAGCCCATGGCTGAGATCGGAGGGAGCTGGGTTCAGGATTGAGCAGCATGGTATAGGGGGGTGCCCAGGAGGCTGGAATAGCAGGATTGGGGTTGAGGGGTGTCACCAGAGCAGACCATAAAGGCTGGGGTGGGGCAGAGCTGGGTATGTGAGAAGCCTATGAAGGATTGAAATTGAGGGCTCCTTACTGCTGCCCCAGTTCAGTTGCCCACACGCCAGCTTGTGGCAGAGTCCCCGGGCAGGACCAGAGACCGTGCCAGGCTCTGAAGTGACCTCTAGCCAGGTGGGGCTGAGCAAAGCGGATGCCAGGAGCAGGAAGCTGATGCAGGTGGAGGCGATGCTGGTGGCTCTGTAGGGTGACCCCTGGAACCACTGGAGGCTCATAGTCAGTGGCATCTCAGAGGGGCTGGGAGGCCACCAGGAATGTCTGGAGAGACCCCACACTCTTAGGCAGTGGGGACCCCAGCTCTTCTTGGGATGGAAGCCAGGAGAGGGGGCCCCCCCAGACTCCTTCCTCTGTGCCTGCCCCCAGCAGCGCCGTCTCCCAGCTCCCCCCGGGACTTCCAACTGCCGCGGAACCTTCCCCACCTGGTGCTGGGAGCAGGGCATGAGGGCATGCTCTCTCTAATCCAGCACGGATCCCAAATACCCATGCTGACCCTGCCCTGGTGCTCAGGGGCTGTAGCAGCGGGAGCCAGAATGAGGTGGTTTGAAGCTATGCAAACTTTAGGCGCCAATGCAGGGCCCTGCAACATGTATTTTTCATAAGTGTTCCTTTAAAGTGCATAGGTGGCAACCTTATTTGAAGCAGCAGGAGGTGGGGGGAGCCAGAGATAGGGGAAAGCAGCAGAAAGCAGAAACACCCCCCCCCCCCATCCCCCACCTGTGAAACCCATTGCCAGATACAAAGGTTTTACGCTGCCTCCAGAATACACGCAGGATCAGGCTCTGACAGACCCCCACGTAAAGGGAGTTCCGCAATACTGGGGCAGCAGCCAAGAACGCCTCTCTGCAGGCCCTTGTGCTCTGAACACGATTGGCAGGTGGGACCCTCCAAAGCGCTCCCGACTGACCACAAGGAGCATGGTAGGAAAGGCGGTTCTTCAGATACGTGGGGCCCCAGGCTGTTTGGGCCTTTAACGGTCAACGGTTAAACCCAGCACCTTGAATTGTGCCCGGAAAACTACAGGTAGCCCTATATGGTGAGAGTATTATCTCTCTGTCCTGCTTTTGGTCCTCAGCGGAATGGATGGCCATGTATTTTTCTTAAGCATCCTCTTTTAAAGGGGCAGTATGGCCACCCTAGTACTGACCCAAAGCACCATACTGATCCTTGATGTCAAGCAGCTGCACACTGTGCTTCAGGGAATGGGATTGGGTTCTGTAGGGGGCACAGGCAACTCACATGCCCCCCCACCCATATATCAAAAACCCTATAGAACCCCTGTCCATCCCCCACTCCCCCCCCCTGCCGACAGTTACTGGTCGCCTAGGTAGGGGGTATGCTCCCCTTTATTTCCAGAGCTGATTCTAAAGCCCTTGCATGGAACTAGAGGGCGCTGTGCTCCTAGAGGGGAACAGGCATGCGGGGGTGGGGACGGGAGTGGTGCTACGACACCCCCTCAACCCCCAGTGAGAAGAGGGTTACAGGCAGGGATGGGGGGGAGGAGAATTGTGCCATTGCCCCCTGATGAGGAAGGGGGTTACAGCAAGGGGGGTGGGGTCTTGGTCCCCAGGGAGTTAGGGGGAATGAGGTGGGGAGGGATGTCAGGTGCAGGATGGAGCTGGGGGAGGGGGGAATCTCCTTGGGGAGGAGTCATTGGGGCAGCTGCTGAACCAACTGGGGTCATGCTGGGCATGGGGAGGTATGACAGGGGAAGGGGAGGAGGAAAAGTCATCGTGGGTACAGGCCAGGGCAGACATTTTATTTCTGTTCTCCTGTCCTCCTCGGCCTCTCCCCATCTAGGGATATTTGGGGGCTGAGATCAGTGGAGACTCAGCTGTCACTGATGCTACTTTAATGCAACTATCATCTATGATCGTATTCAGAATGAAGCCGCTGACCTCGTATGCGGTACCGAGACCTGGCTGGATGAGGCCAGAGCAGAGTTCATGGCTGTCATGACAACCATGGGCCTTTGTCGACGCACCCCCCCAAATCAACACACAGAGTCATGTATTTGGTGTAAAACTGGCCGCATTCTTTAATCCAATTCAAATTCTTAAAGGCTGGTGGGTAATTGCACCATGCAATTCTGGGTCCAGTATGCCAACAACTAAGATAACTTTTTATATAACTCTGGAATTGTCCTGGATGTGCCTTCCAGTGACAATCCCCTTAACATCAAACTCCCCTCTTTCGACAACCGCTGGTTTGGCTGAAAAGGGGGTGCTAGCCCTCTGCGGGCTCGAGTAAGGAGACGATGCCCCACGGGTATGAAGACAGTGCCTGTCCCTACTCACCCGTTAGGTAACCGCTCCCAGGGAGCTTGACCCTCATGCATGCCGTGCCATGCATTACACAAGGTCTCATCTCCCCATCTCTTAAGGAGATGACTCTTCTTATTCTATATCCTACCTATTTAACCTATCTTAGCATACTGGACCCCTGCCACATAGGGGCATTCCTTCGAACTGCCCCGACACCCACCACCTATCCAATTAGTAATTTCTCCAGATGTTCAGTCAATGCTGCCAGATACATCTCATTCCCCATTGGGGACAAATGAACTCCATCAGGCCGGTAAAGCTCTGGTCTAGTGTAAACAATTCCTTTGTGACCCCAACTAGACCCCCCTAAACTTTCTACAAACTTAACGATCTCCCTATTGATACTCTTCCTAGATTTGTCTAACTTACCAGGTTTTCTGGCTTTGTCCCATCTTATTCTGGGAATCCAATTCGTCCATACTATATGGACCCTTTCAAACCAACGTTTAATGGTGCTTAAATCCTGTTTAATTTGAATCACCAAATTAATTCCCTTTCTAGTTGTTAGATCGTTTTCCCCTAAATGGATGACAAGTATCTGTGGGGTTGTATGATTCCCTATCCCCCTAAGTGTTGGGAGTAGTTGACTCCATCTCATACCACTCCTCCCTGCCCATTTAAGATTGACAAATTCCTGGAGGCCCAAGTTCTTTCCCCCGGGGGCTCTTGCAGCGGCAGCACCTGCCCAGCGGACCAGACTGTGCCCAACGATCCACCTGTTAGTCCGTACTGCACCACTGGCTCCTCCTGGCGAAACAGAAACACACTTTTAATATTGATATGGCCGTATGTATTTTTTGTAAGCCCCAGATCTCCACCTCCCGACTGCCTTAATAGCTTGTTCAGGGAGTCCGGCCGCTGCTGCTGTGGTGGCCGCTCCTATTCTAAAAGAATGTAAACCAAATTCACCGGGTGGCAATCCCATTTCTTTTATAGTTAATCTCAGTACGGCCATACATTGTGATGTGGTAACCGGTGCCCCTCCCTTGTGTACAAAAAATGCGCCATCTCTCTCCGGGCGTATGTCTAGGTACCGCCTACTCTGTTCCACTGGGCAAATAGCTGGAGGACCGCTTCGGTACAGCCTTATGGTGGTTCCCTTCCCTTTTTGGTCGGTCTTGGAAATTCTCAGTCGGATGAGGACTCTATCACTGGTCAGCTCTATGTCTCCCATAGCCAATGCCCTGTTGGTACTGTCAGACCGTGACCCTATGACTACTTCACTAATACGAAAACCTCCAAAATACATTATTACGTATATTGTAGTAAATACTTGGGCCTCGTAATTGTTGTAACAAACGGTTTTTAACCTTTCCACTATGCCTTTCAACATTGGGGTTGTGATTGGTTCCCGGACTTGGGTGTTGGTCTTACCAGTTCGGGCCCATGCCTCTAGCATATGTTTCAGATAAAAACCTCTGTCCGGTGCTGGGAACCCTTTAAGTTTGTTAACGAATGTAAGGGCAGCGATCTTTCCCCTTATCGTGCCCACCGCCATCCCCATCCCACGAAGGTGAGTGGCGAATTGAAGTACTTCTGGCTCAGTAATAGGAAATCCATTCAACCACCCCTTCTTGTGCCGGAAGGTCTGAAATTCACGAAAGTCCCTACCGTAGGCGGTCTGTGTTCTATGGGCCAATGAACCTTGTACGATGGTTTCCAGTTCTAACTCCCAAGGGTCCATAGGCCAGGGGGCAGCGGGTCCGGATTTGCTCTCGCCCACGGTGCTAGCTCTCGGAAACGGTCCATCTGGAACTGAGAAAAGGCATTGGCAATGCCATTATCGATTCCAGGGATTTCCGGGCCCTAAATAGAATGTTGTTCCTCAAACAATTAAGCACCAGTGTCCTGATCAAGGCCATTACCCTGGGTGATCGGGAGGATAATGAATTTACAACATGCACAACAGCCAGATTGTCGCACCAAAACATTACGGTGCAGTTGGTAAACTCTGTAGTCCAAACAAGGGATGCCACTAGTATGGGGAATAACTCCAAGAAAGTGAGATCCCTTGTGAGCCCTGATGCATGCCATTCATCAGGCCATCTTGCCGCGCACCACCGGGTACGAAAGTAAACCCCGAATCCTGCCCCGCCTGCTGCATCTGATTGCACTTGCAACTCTGTTCCGAGGTTAAGCCTCTCCATCCAGAAACTAACCCCGTTAAAGCTGTCTAGGAATGTTAACCATAAGTGCAAGTCCTGTCTCATTTCACCATTAACCCGTATCCTGTGATGAGGGGAAAGTTCACCTCTCAACTTTCCGTAAAGTCGTGACAAAAATGCCCTACCAGGCGTGACAACCCGACATGCAAAGTTCAAGCTCCCCACTAGTGACTGCAACGCATGGACTGTTATCTTTCGTGTTCCTAAGCAGTCCCTGATCTTTGCTCTCAAAACGACTAGCTTATTGTCTGGGAGCCTGGACAACATTCTCTCGGTGTCGAGTTCAATTCCCAAATATGTTAGCCTGGTACATGGGCCTCCGTTTTTTTCAGGTGCCAGCGGTACCCCCAACTCACCAGCTGTCTCCTGAAAAACCCTTAACGCTGTTGCACATTCTCCTGTGTGCGCGGGGCTCGTTATCAAAAAATCATCTAGATATTTGGTAATGTCCCCGCCAGGTGTTCTTTGTAAGAAGACCCATTCTATAAGGGAACTGAACCATTCAAAGGCCGAACAGGATATCGAGCATCCCATTGGCATAGCTCGATCGAAGTAGTATAAGCCTTCAAATTGGAATCCTAGGAGGTGAAAGCTAGTGGAGTGAACTGGTAACAGCCTGAATGCTGACTTTATGTCGCACTTGGCAATAAGGACACACTTTCCCATTGCTTTAACTTTTATCACTGCCTCATCAAATGATGCGTACTTAACGGTGGCCAATTCCTTGGGAATGGCATCGTTTACTGAATTCCCCTGGGGGTAAGATAGGTGATGGATCATATGGTACTCCCCTTGAGCCTTCTTTGGTATGATTCCCAATGGGGAGACTATCATGTTCTCCATTGGGGGTCGCGCAAAGGGCCCTGCGATTCTACCCTCAGCAACTTCCTTGGCTATTTTCTGCCTTACTAATCCTTCCATACCAATTGTTGATCTCAAATTCCTAGTTGTTTTCCGTGTCTGCACTGACCTGGCCGGTATCCTAAAACCTTCAATAAACCCTTGAATAACATAATTGGCCTCCTCCGGGTCTGGATGACTGGCGAGGGCCTTTGCCAGACAGTTAATTTTGACTGGCGTCGGCCCCCTTTGCAGGACGGGGTGCAGCAGGAGGGCCTTGGCCTCCCTTGCCATATCCCCTACCCTGCCCGAATCCACCCCTTTTTCCCTTTTGGCGGGGTCGATAACAATTGGTTTCTGCGTGCCCGCCCCCACAATTGGTGCAAGTGTGGCAGAAACGACATGTGGCCCTGTTACACCGTCCCGCTCTGTTGTATTCCCAACAGGCGCCGGGTACCTGGCCCGCCCTCCGGCTTTCGTTCTGAAATGGCTCATTGGCCGGGGCTACCCCACCTCTTACTAGTGGGTGTCCACTATCTGCCTGTGGGGCTCTGGTAACATCTACCATGCACTCTAGCCACAAGTCTGCAGCGTGCATGTCCCATCTTAGACCCGGTGTTGTGGCTGCTCTATGACGAAAAGCTTCATCATATCTCAGCCACCCCCCTGCGGGGCCTGTCCTGTATGCCCTTCTAATAATATCGGCATACTTGTGTAACTCCAACCCTCTGCCAGGGGTGGCTTGCAACACTACTCCCATGTATATTGCCCATGCTGCCGTCCAATTCTCCCAATTTCGGTCTGCTTTCGGGCAGCGGAATTTCTCCTTCTCTTTCTCCTCATCCCGTTCCGAGTGATCCAGTATTGGATCACTGAAAAGCAGGGCGAAAACGTCCACATATTCACCCTTTACTATTTTTTCCTTCGTGGCAAGGGGTAAATGTGATCCAAATGGTGCCGCCACGGATGGTATGGCACCCCCTGGCGGCGGGGGAGGTAGGCTAGTGGTTCCTTCCCCCTGTGATTCTGTTTCGGTAGTGGGTTTATCTCTTCCCCCGTTTGCCTTATAGCTAGACCTGGTCCCTGCTTCATATTCCCCATACTCCAGTGCCGCCCCTCCGTCTGAGCTCGGATTCGGTGCCACTGCTGGTGTTAGCCACACCCATGATCCGTCGAGTTTTATTAACCGGGGTACCGGCGAAGGTCCAGTGCACGTAATGTTGCCCCCGCCAGCATGTTGTGGTGTGCTCCCTGTAGGGGCTGGCTGGCAAATTGCTAGATCCCCATGCTGTGAAGTGGGGTGAACGTCCTCCCCCGTTCTTCCTCCCTGCCACATCTGTGGTGGGTGGTCCTGCCTTGTATAGGCCCTTTCTTGCCCTGCTTCTGACTCACCTGCTGTGTCTGGGGTCCGACTTGCCCCTTGCCTCGTCTCCTGTTCAACCAATTCTCCCTCGCGCAGCTCTCTCTCTCTCGGGCCTGGATTCTATCCCACATCTCTGCCTCTGTAGGATATCTTGGTTGCTCTGGGACCTCAGTGCACCTCCTTCTCGCATCTGGTGGCCCGTCATCCTGTACAGAAACATAACCCTCCCAGGCGGCGTTACCTGGGCCCTGCTGGCCCGGTCCCGCCCTGTGTTCCTGTTGGTAAATGGGGGGATTATTTGCCCCGTATTGATGGGCCATCCATCCTGGGACCCCATAGGGATCTGAGGCCCTGATACCTTGGTCTCCTGCCCTCGAAGGCCCCGCCAGCCCCCCCGGGTACAGCGCCTGCAGCAGGGGACCCATACTGGCCCCATGGCCCCTGCTTGGTTCTCCTGTTGTTTCCCCGCTCCCCGGGACTCTTGTTGTACCCAACGGTGCTGGTGCTGTGTCCCTCTCAATCTGACTACTGGCCCTCATGCCTTCATTCACTTGGGAACTTTGGGGGGCTTCCTCAGCATCCCGAAATCTTGCAGGTACCTGTGTTACCCGCACACTGCGCCTCATCCCTGGGATGGAGGCGCCTCCACTGTTTGGGCCCCAATCCGGATCCCCGGATCCCCCTGGGCCCCCCCGGTACCCTCGCTGTCCAGGGGCACCCATTTGAAGATTGGGATACACCTCACTGGGCGTTCCCCTTACCACCACAGGGCCTCTTGCCCTTAAGAGGGCCTCACATTCCATCAGCCTTTCTAGCATAGCTTGTTGAGGGGGAGGGTTCTCCCTCCCCGCTCCACCCTCTGCCTCCGGAGGTTCTTCCTCCCTCCTATCTTGATTGCTTGGGGCCGTCTTCTTTTTCTTTGCGGCAGCCGCCGCTCCTTTTCTTCGCCCCATGGCTGTCTTCGGGCTCGGGTGATTCAGCAGCAATGCTTCTGTGCTGCTGCTTCTCTGCCCGAGCCCAACGGTCTGGCGGGCTTCTTCCCGCTCTTCAGGAGCCCGCCTTTCCTAAAAGGGGTGGGGCTCCAGGTCCAACGCAGCGGTGTCTTGCCGCTGCATCCAGGGACGGTTGCCCAGCAACCTGACTTGCATGGGGAAGCCTCCTAACTGGCTTCCCCGTGGCGGCCATTTCCAGGACGCCCTCCCCGCCTGCCGGGGAGGGCGAAAGGTGTGTGTGGGAACATGGCGTCAACGAGAAAAGGGGGGGGGTTTGGCGCGACAATCACCCCTTCGCCGCCATACAGCGGCAAAGGGAACATCCCAGATAATATCTGGCCCAGACACATGTTGGATCTCATGTTCTGCACTGGCCTGGAAACGGAACGGGGGTTCCGATTATTGGGAGGGGGGTCCGTATGACACCATTGTCATGGACAGACCATTACCTTCTGAGGGCCCAGATTCCTCCCTCTCTTTGCCCCATCAGGATGATGGATCAGTTAGGATGGTCCGACCCTGGAGACGAATGGATCTCATAGGTTTCCAGAACTTTCTGGGGGTTTACCTGCTAACCTGGATGGCCTTTCTGTTGTCTGGCTGGTTGATTTATGGTATGCGATGCTGATCCGGGCCGTCAATGCAGCGCAGGCCTCTCGGGGATACAGAGGGCCTGAGGCTGCTAAAGCGAGAGGGGAGGCAGTTAGAGCGCAGGCGGTGCTCAATTCACACCAAAGCCGACTGAGTGCAGCACAGATTGTTTTGGAAGGACTGTGCATGTGGCCTGCCGACCTCTAAGGCCTTCCCCATTGTGTGCAGCCCATTGCCCGGATCACTGTGGCCCGAGTGGAGCTTTGCGGGCCTCACACAATGGGGAAGGCGAGGTCTGCCTGCAGATCAAGGATGGTTGGCTGGAGGCAGAGCTCTGCAGGGTCTACACGGCGCGCTGCCGGGCTCCACTGTTACCCGCACCCCGGCGCCAAGCTGCCCCTCCAGGCGCTGGGCCAGGGCGCCTGAGGGTGGGACGCCGCCTCCACCACCGCTGCTGAGTACAGGGCCAGGGACAGCGCCCAGCCAGGCGCAGGTGAGTCCGGGGGCGAGGCAGCATGTATGTGTGTGTATTCTCTTTGTGTGTGTTCTCTTTGTGTGTATTCTGTGTGTGTGTGTTCTCTCTGTGTGTGTTTTCTCTGTGTGTGTATTTATTCTGTGTGTGTGTGTGCGTGTATTCTGTGTGTGTGTGTTCTCTCTCTGTGTGTTTTCTCTGTGTGTGTATTTATTCTCTGTGTGTGCGTGCGTGTACTCTGTGTGTGTGTGTTCTCTCTGTGTGCGTTTTCTGTGTGTGTGTATTTATTCTGTGTGTGTGTGTGTGCGTGTATTCTGTGTGTGTGTGTTCTCTGTGTGTGCGTTTTCTGTGTGTGTGTATTTATTCTGTGTGTGTACGTGTGCGTGTATTCTGTGTGTGTGTGTTCTCTGTGTGTGCGTTTTCTGTGTGTGTGTATTTATTCTGTGTGTGTATGTGTGCGTGTATACTGTGTGTGTGTGTTCTCTGTGTGTGTGTGTGAATATTGTAATAGTTTTACTTGCTTTAAATTGTTTGATGTAAATTGGTTTAATTTATTCAAATTAATTTGAATTGATTTTTAAATTGATTTTAAAATTGATTTCGACGTGCAGCCCTCAGCACGTTCGGGGACTGACAATGTGGTCCCCGGCCTCAAAAAGGTTCCCCACCCCTGGACTATGCTGTGGCTGTGGCAGCAGTGAAGAAACCTTCTGCACCGGTGTCAGAGCATCTGCAAAGCTCTTGGGGTGGTGAATAGCTTGTTAAATCCTAGATGTCTCCAGCTGGAGCTAGAGTCATTAGCTGTCTGCTGGGATGTGTTTGCCACCTACTTTGCAGATAAAGTCACTTGGATTTGGCAGCTGCATTTCAGCACCAGACACAAGATCACTGCTGTTACACCAAGGGCGGGGAACCTTTTCCCTCTTATGGACCACTTTGAAAGTTGGGACAAGCTTTATGGGTTAGATAGGATCTAGGGTGCTTACAGGGTGCTTAAGGGGTGAAAAGAAGGGGAGGGGTCCAGATCACTGATCTGTGCCATGAATCTGTTACCCCAAAGGGTTAATTTGGTGGGGGAAACTGAGGCAGAGGCACAGGAGACACCGTACTGAAACCAAGCCAAGAACGTGTCCCTGAGCTCTCGCATCCTCGTGAATGTTGCATCCCTTGTCTCTCCCTCTGTTCCTCTTTCCCTGTCTCCCCTTCCCCTGTCCTTAGATTGTGAGCTCTCGGGCAGGGACCGTGTCTATCTTGTTCTCTGTAAAGCACCAGGTACATTGCTGGCACTGTATAAATGCTTATCATAATAACAATAATAATTAATAATTAATAGTTCAACAGCTATAGAACCATGTAACTGTATTCAATACTAATAGCTTGAATTACTCTCACTCTGTCAGAGCAGCAAAGCAACAAGCTGCAGAAGCCCTGGTCAGATTTCCAGTCTGGTCCAGGTGCTCCTGGGGGGAGGGTCTTTCAGCTGGGTCGTCTGGTACCAATGTATCGGGTTCTCTGCTTCCCGTTCCTTCTTCAGTTTTCTTTGTTTCTCTCTCTCTCTCTCTGGTGGGCTTTGCTCCATGCCCAGAACCTTTATGTCATGCGGCTAACTACATTCCCTTTGTTTCCCTGGGCTTGCCTCGGCTGGTAACTTCTGCTTCTCAGAATACTTGCAAGGAATAAGCAATTGTTTGGTTTGTCTACAACATTCCTGCCTTTAACCGTTACTGATGGCCGTGTACTGCCCGCTTGGCTGAAATGGGGGCCTTACTCGTGCTAACTTGTGTTTTTAGACGAGCGCTCGATGAGCTCGCGCGCCGTTGCCAAAATCCCGCGAGACGGGATTAGACGAGACGCTGCCGCGAGTCACGCGCACGGGAGGGGGACACGCATTCTTTTCCGGCCCCGATCTGACCACCTCGATCGCCGACCAGGTCAGATCGCGGCCGGAAATGAATGCGCGTCCCCCTCCCGTGTGCGTGACTCGCGGCAGCGTCTCGTCTAATCCCGGTCTCGCGGGATTTTGACAACGACGCGCGAGCGCACCGCGCGCTCCTCTAAAAACGGCCTTGGAGTGGCCTTACAGTTTAATAGCCTATGGTCCATCAGCTCCATCCCCATCCTTGAGCACATTCCCCTCTCTCCACTCCCTGCCCCTGAATTCAGTCTTTCAGTGTTTGAGGGAAAGGACTGGTCATGGGTGAGAGAGCCAGGAAAAGAGCCAAATAAACAGCCACAGGCTAGAGATTAGTCCTCACCCTGCTGTGTTACACCCTTTGGAATGAAGTTCATGCTATTAATCTGGTGGTATACCATTGGAGTCACTCTTCTTCAGAGTAGTTTATTCTGATTCCAAGCCGATGTACGTGAGCACTGCGCTACTGAAGTTAGTTAAGCAATGTTGGGGATCTGGCCCCAACTGTGATTTCCCCCAGTCATCCAAGCACAGCTAATCTTGTAAGAATTTATTTTATTACAAATACATTTTAAACTGATTTTCATATTAAAACAAATCTTTTTGTTGTTGTTGCAAGGAAGCAGGGACACGGCCAGCAAACTGTTTCTATGCGAGACCATCAGGATAAAAGACTCTCTCCCCCAGACTTCTCCAAACTCCACCAGCTGCCCAAGATCTGTCCCACAGCCACGGAGATGTCCGAGATCAGCAGGTTGCGGGGAGATGAATTTGGCTCGACAAAACCTAGTCTATGCAAGCTCTGCTTTGCATCTAGGATGACTGTTTAGGTAGCCGGCTTGGGCTTGGATATAATTCTAGGGTCCGGAATATTATCCTTTAGGGAGAGAGTTCGGAGGGTGAGAAGTTTTTGGGAAAGGGGCTTTTTATAATTTTAATAATGGGACTTGGTGCTGGAAGGGGTGGGGGGAAGGCTTAGCAACACAGTCATGCACGAACTATTGTGAACACACACAGAGAAGCAGACAGAGCGCTGTGCACGAGGATTTAAATAATCTGCTTTTAGGAAAGTCGTGTGGGTGGTGTTTAGACGCGCCGCCACCATTGCAAACTGCGGCGCATGCATTGTTTCGATGCCGCAATGGTAAAACCTTGATATTGGGGTTTTACTGGTGCGGTTTTGAAACAATGCGCGAGCTGTGGTTTGCAATGGTGGCGGTGCATGTAAACGCCACCTGCATGACTTTTCTACAAGTGGATTTTTCAAATCCGCGTGCATAGCGGCGCGTCTGAAAGCGCCCTGAGTGAGAGAGAGTCCCACACACGTGCACACAAGCTGAGATACTCACCCAGCCAGGTAAACAAGCAAACAGAAAATGACACCCAAGGAGATTCCAGCACACAAAGTGACTCACATAATGGGACACACATGCATGCCAAATCAGATACACACTTGTACAACTGGTGCAGAACCACACCTAGAAGTACACAAGGTCGGCTTGCACAACCACACACAGATTTGCATAACAGAACATGCTGACACAGAAAGAGTCTCTCTCTCACACACATAGAGAGCAAAACAGAGAGCCAATTTAGCCGTTGCATAGACCCTATTTCTCTCTTCCTCATGCACAGTCTCTCATACACAGTCACAAAGTCTGTTTCTCTCTTGCAGAGACACACACCAGTCACACATCCTGTTACTCTCTGACTCTCTCATGCCACACACACAATCTGACACACTGTCTCACTCTCAAAGAGTTTTCCTTATACAGGCACTTTGTATGATGCATACAATTTGTTTCTTTCTCCCTCACACACGCACACGCACACTGGGATGCCCCTGATCCATTCCAGACTCTCTCTACCATGTAGAGAGGTGCTCATGTACGATATTCTGGGACCCCCGAGAAAACAGCCCCGGTTCCCAGATGACCACTAAAGCGCCTTCGTCTGCCCACGCTTCCATCTTATTCTTGGGATCTGGCTCCTTCTTTGTTCCTGTGTCTTCTGGGAGTGAGCTGGCCTGGGCCTCAGGGCCCACATGGTTGCTGGGCGAAGGTATAGACTTTGGTAGGATGAAATGAGCTGCCAAGCTGATGAAACCTACAGAGAGAAGGGGAGTGTTGGAGGCACAGGGATAACCCTGCTTGCAGACTCGCATTTCCAGGGGTAGAGAGGGAAGGCATCTGGATTTCAGTGCTGGGGAACAGATTGACCACCTCTCCTTGATGACCCACCCCACTCCCATGTTGGTCTCAGGATTTCTGGGTCTGCTGCTGTGCTCCACTAAAAAGTATCATACTGGGTCAGACCAATGGTCCATCAAGCCCAGCATCCTATCTCTGACAGTTGAGAGGTCTCATTCCCAGGCCAACTTTGATTAATAGCCATTTATGGACTTATCCAATCCTTTTTGTTGAACCCAGCTATGCTATTGGCCTTCACAACTAGCATTGGCTCCAGTGCAGCCCTGCAACCTGTATTTCTCATAAGTGTCTTCTAAACATTTGCATATACGGCCACCCTATCTGGCAATGTGTACCACAAGTTAAGTGTACACTGTGTGAAGTACTTCCTTTGATTTGCTTTCAATCAGCTGTCATGGTTGTTCTGTTCATTAAGGAAAGGGTCTAAGCCTCCTCTTATCAGAGTTCTGCAGCCCTTAGGAGCACACATTCCATGTTCCTCCCCCTCCAGCTCTGCTTGCTTCCCAGAGGAGGTGGGGACCCCGCCCAGGCCTTCCTTGGTTTTACCCCTGTTTATGTCAGATGTAGCCTCAGAGGCAAGCCCCTTCGCATTAAAACAAGCTGAGATCAGTTATGGCAGCCTCTTCTTGTGGCATGTGGGCACCTGGAACCCCAAAAGAGAATTAGATTCTTCCTGTGTGCTTGATCCCTATTCATTGGGGGGTGGGAGGACATTGTCCCTTGCAGTCCATTCCTGGGAGAAGCAGGATCATTCCCTAGAGTATTATTTCTGCCGCTGGGGGAAGGCAGATTGTCAGGGAGGGTGTGTGTCCACTGCAGCCCATTCCCTGAGGTGAGGTGAGGTGGGTGGGTGTGTAGTGGTGGTGGGGTGGCGGGGAAGGTGTGTGGTCTATTCCTATGGAGGAACTTCCTAGGTGTGGTTGTTTGGGATTGCTCCCATCATCTCACCGCAGAGGAAAGAGAGGGGGCAGATGACCCAGGCCAAGAAGAAGGTCCAGTCAAAGGAGACTGCGGAAGGCGGGATGATGGAGCGCAGTTTGACTTGGAGCGTGTACACAGTCATGGCGGTCATCACCAGCAGCCCTGGAGAAGAGAGCAGAGAGAGCGCCTCCACTCAGGTCCCACTCAGAGCTACCAGCTCCCTCTCTGCTATCCTCGACCCCTGTCCAGATCAGACCAAGGGGCCCACCCAGACCAGCATCTGCCTCCCTGGATCAGGCCAATGGCGCACCTTCCGACATTTGGAGCAGCCAAAGAGGGAAAAGCTCCAACCCCTTGGCCAATCTGCCCCGCCCTTCAGCAAATAAGCTCCACCCCTTACGTACTTATATGAACACAACACCTCCCAGCATTCCAAGCACACAAAGATGGACAGACGCGCCGGCTTCTCATTCCACTTAGTTTTTTTTCATTCCATCATCTCCTCGTTGGCCTCTCGAGGCTTTTCCTCAGAGACAACCGGGAAAGAACTGCCTGGGGACTTGACTATCAGACTTTTTGTCTCTTTCTCCTGAAAGAGGGATTCCACAGGAGGGACTGTTGAAAGGTATGCAATGGGTCCATCTAGCCTGGCAGCCTGTCTTCCATAAGCTAAGACCTTCCTTCAGAGGACGAAGCAAGACCCCACCTTGAGGACAGTGGAGGAATCGCCTGCCCAGGATGGGACAACCCCCTAGAATTGTACTTGTAGGATTACGTCCCAAAGGAGCTGGGTTCACGGATTTCCTAATGGCATTTGAACTCTTTTTTAAGTGGCCCAGCAGCCCCGCCTGGGAGACAGGGGGATGAGTTCTGGGAGTGACCCAGCTGGCTCTTGGCTCTTTCATCCCACTTCCTGCTGGATCAGATAACAAGACAGATCTAACCACTTCCTAAAGAGATCTGCCCTCCAACCCTGGGTGCCGGGAAGGTGATGTGTTTGCACCCCTCTGGCTCCTGCCAGCCCCTGCCCCTTCTGAGCCCTTCAGGTGGGGGGGGGGGGGGNATAGAGTTACCTCCCCCTTTCCTACATGGCCACATCCTCTTTCCAAGCACCATAATACACACAGACCAGAGCAAGTCCAGGGGTGTACCCCTCATCTGCCCACTTGCTGCCATGCCTAAGTCCATTTTAAAAGGACCCGGCAGCTGCTGCGGGCTGTAGTCGGCCTGCACAGAGCCCCTCCCCCACACCATAGAGCTGCAGGCGGAGCAGTTGCCACTCTAGGCTGCCGCCCGCAGCTCTATGGAGTTGCCCGGGGCAACCCCTGGTCAGAAGTGGAGCTGTAGCGGGCATCCGCCGAGGTAGACGGACTGCAATTCCACTTCCAACCAGGGTCCCAGGTTTGGGCAGCCTGCTCCGCGGATGACCGGACAGTGCGCCACTTCTGTGCCACCTGCACAACCACTTGCCTTTCTATGGATGGGTCACTCGGGTGTGAGGCAGAGCAGAGCTGTGGGTACCATCCATGTAAAGGCACCCCACGTAATGGGGAGCAACCACCCTACTCTGAGCTGGGGATATTTTGCAGTAGGAGCAGGAAGCAGAGAAGGCCAGATGAAGACGTGGATGGCACTGGAAATGGCCCACGGACTGGGGTTCCCAACCCTCATGTAGTCATTGCAAACATATAAGCTAGTTGCCCCACCCCAGAGACAGCTGCATTGTCAGGTGAGCCCAGTGGCAGTGGACATTTAGTTTGGGGTGGGGGTCAGAGGGTGGGGCCTCCAGAAATGTCACAATGGACATGCACAATGAACAGAAAAAGCACAGTGAATACAGATCTAAAGACTGCACAATGTTAGGGGCATGCAATAGCAAGTAAAATTCAAAGTTCGGTGGGCAAATAAAAAAGGGGAAAACAGAAGTTTGTTTATTTATTTATTTTAATGCTGCTGTAGGTCAGGGGCTAGAAAAGAAAATTGGCAGGTCAAGGACTGAAGTCTATTTTAGGTAAGGAAACATGATGTGTGTGTGATTTCTTTTACTTTTTAAAATAAGAATCCACAGTGGAGAGAAACCCTGTACATGCCAGGAGTGCGAGGAAAGCTTCAGGAAAAGTTGGGGCACTCGATACATACCAGAGAATCCACACAGGAGAGAAACTTTACGATGCTCCCTTGCTGGAAAATGCTACAGGGTGAGATCAGTGCACAGTACACACCAGCGAATCCACCCTACAAGGGACAGGCCCTATAAATGCCCAACTATGGGGAAATCCTCAGTGTGAACCTCAGACTTGGTATGCATAAAATCACCCAAACCATTTCCTCATTTCCACATCCCATTTCAGTTGCAGTTGGCAGAGAGAAGGGTATGGACAGTAAAGTTCACTTGGGAGGCGGCATGGGGCAGAATACTTAGGAGACAGTACAGAAGACAAAAGTTTAGATACTCAGCCATGCTGATGGTGCTGCATTTCCAATCCCTTAGCCCAGCCCCTCCCATCCCTGCTCTCCTTCCCTTACCCCTATTTCCTCAATGAACACAGATCACTCCCTCCCTTCTCCCTCTCTTTACATACTCTGTTCCAAAGCACCAGAGGCTGCTTACCTGCAAGGGCAACTCTACAGCAGGCAGAATAAAAGGCTCTGGTTGCACCTGTGTGGGTCAGTGCCCAAAGCCAGCAGAACTCCAAACAGAGGCAAAATAGTTTTGTTAAGATACAATTCAAGCAGACGTTTTTGTATCTAGAAACTACAGATAATTAGAGGCCAGAATCCTGGGTCATATTAAAATGAATGACATGGAATGCCCTTTGTAAACAGAGGAGGGAACACAAATGCCAATTGGCCAATAATAGGACATGTGAACAACAAATATGCTTTAATGGGCTGTAGCTGCATCTCCAATAGGGAATGGAGGATAATAGGGAGAGAGGAGGGGACGAATGACGGGGGGGGAAGGAGCCAGGGAGAGTGTGGAACAATATGGAGGAGGCTACAGGGAGCGAATGGAGTGGCATAAGGAAGAGGCCATAGGTGGGATGAAGAGGGACTGGAATGACAGGGAAGAGGCTATGGGGATTGGGTGCAAGAGCAAGTGATTGGGTAGAATGACAGGAGAAATGCCACGACAAGCAGGTAGAATGTCACAGTTCTTGGTGAAATGATAAGCAGCTGGGAGGAGTGACAAAGAGACCATGGGGAGGATTCTTGTCATTCTACTCACTCTCCCTGGTGCCTTTCTCATCATTCCACACCACCTTCCCTCCCCAAAGATGCAGCTCTACTGGATTGCTTGCTTGGCAGCAGCCAACTAGAGCCCATTATCATCATTCACTGATCCCATTATTATTGCCTCTATTCTTACCAGTGGGTATTATGTCATTTGTTTCAATGGGCCCATTATCAAGCATTTCTATAGCACCTTTCAGTGCCTTTCTTGCAAGCTCCAAGACCAAGGAACAAAAGAAAACATATATATTAAAAATCCTGAGATTCCCAGTAACATGTCAACACGTCACCACAAGGAAAAAGAGCAGCACTATTTCTCCCTTTCAGAAACACCTACCCAAGGCTGTGGAAAAAGCAAGCATTTTGAAGTTTTCCAAATGGGAGGGGGGTTTGGGGAGGAAGGGGAGCCCAAGCAGGAGGGGTGTCAGGGGGGTGAGAAGGGGGAGAAGAAGTCCAAACAGGGAGGAGATAAGGTCTCACCCATCCATGCTTCCATCTGCCATCTTGCTCTGCTGTGCTTGGCTGTAGGAGAGAGAGGAGGGAGGCGTGGATGCGTCCCCCCTCCTGTTGCTTTTCTTGACTGTTATTGGCTAGGGGCGCTAGCTATAGCGCCCTTCCAGCCAGGCTGATTGGAGTCCCCTGCAAGGAGTCTCCAAGCCCCTGTCTCCAGCCTCTCCCCTGGACTGAACCGTGCAGTCATGCTGAGGGCGATTTCCTGGTGCCTCACTGCAGTCCAGGGGAGGCTTCACCTTCCCACCACTGTTGCTGTCTGCTCAACCACGGAAGCAGGCTCATGTGGAAAAGCACAGAACAGCCTTCTGTGCATGCGCTCACTCTTAATTAAGGCAACGCAAGGGGTTGGTAGGAGCAGCGGGGGCTGGAGAGCCCAGGGGAGGAAAGCAGGGCACCTTCCCTTTCTGCCATAAGGATCCACTGCTCCTGGGTGAATCATCTGACAAGGTGTGGCAGGGGCAGTGCTTTATTTGTAAAAAATGAATTGCCTGGGCCCCTAACCTGTCCCCAAAGCCATGCCCCCATGCTCTAGAAGCCAGGCTTCCCATCCCAGAGCTTGTCAGAGCTGGAAACTGAACGTATGGCCGTTGTTAAATGAGACACTACCATGCATGGACTCCCAGTGTCCACGTGGGGGAGCATCTCATTTGCATGTAGAGGTGCGTGGCTGAGCGCTCCCGCGACCCATGCATCCCCACCCATGGAGCAATCAGTGGAAAGGCAGGTTGCTCCGTGAGTGGAGATGGATGTGCACCTGTCTGAGCCCTCTCCCCACGCACGGCCCCTGCAGCGGTGCTCCACCGGCTGCACATGGACCGCTCCCCCCGCCAGCAGTGGTCTGTTTAAAAATGGCCCTAGTCTCCAGCTAGCAACCCAACCGCTTGACTAGCCTGCCTTTCTACAACAGTATATAAAACAGGAATTCTTGTGATGAGGCAGGAAAGACATTAATGAAAGTCAAATAAACCACCCTGTTCCCCCCGTTTCCCCCCCCCCCNCCAACCCCCAAATGACCAATACTGGCTTTTTCTTGCTCTTTCCCATTTCTGAGTGCACACGCCTTTGGAGAATATTTCTTGGGGCTCAGCCTCCTCCATGAATTTAACTACCATGTCTGAGCCCTGGCAAGCCTCCCACAAATGAAGCCCTCGGCAGGGTGCTTTGGGATCAAGTGGCCTAGGAGATGAAAAGGTGGGGGGGCAATTTACCTGTGATAACACTATCTATTGCAGACACCAGGAACCAAGAAAAATAGCTGCTAGACTTGTGGTAGGTGAAGGTGAGGAAAGAGGCCCCAATAAATGCCGAAAAGAGAGCCATTATCATCAAGCTTCTCACGGCCTGGAAGTAGGCTGTGGGGGATAAAGGAGAGGAATGGTTAAACAGGCTGCTTTCATGGAGTCAGGCAGGGTGGACATAATTAATGCTGCAGTCACAGCCAGCTCCACAGAAGAATTTGGCATGTGCCCAAATTGTCACAGAAACGGCCTCTGGCAGCATGGAATCACAGTCTGGATGGGGAGTGCTGGGAGCTGGCCGTCGGGGTGCTGACAGTGCACTTCTATAAACTAGCCAATGGGGTACTGGCACTGGGAGCTGCTGGCAGATTTTCTGGAGCTATTGGGCCCCTTGCCACAGCTACCAAAAGGTGTAGCCCACGACCCACCACACCACACTGGACAGAAAATGTCCCCCAATGAGAAGTCTGGGTATAGTTTGTGTTGCTGCAATTTTTAATTTAAAAAAAAAAATTAGTGAGATGTCCAAAATTGGTAGAATAGCATGCTGGGAAAGAAACCATTTGCATTAAAAACCCATACAATTTGAATGATTTAGTTAATTTGCATAATGTATTCTGCCCTAGAGCCCTACTTGAGGGTTGCCCGATATGCAAATTTCCTCAGGACACTTATGAAAAAATACATGTTGCAGGGCCTGTATTGAGTACATGTACCCTGCAACGTGTATTTTTCATAAATATCCCAGGTAAATTTGCATACCTGGCAACTCTACCCTGCTTGGACCAGAAATTTGGAGCTGATCTGAGCCTGGCAGCACTGGGCCTGAGCTGAGCTGAGCTGTGGGAGCCCTGTCCTCCTCCCCTGCCCCAATAGAGGCCCTTTGCATCACCACAGGGCTCTGCAATGGGCAGAGCTAGATCAGAAAAGGGGTGGAGCTAAGGCATTCCTCTCCCCCTTTCCAACATGGCCACACCCTCACAGAGTACTGTGACATCATGACAATCTGTAAGGATGGGTCTAGGTCAGAAAAGGGGGTGGGGCTTAAGCAGTCACCCTCCATTTCCCAATGTGGCCACACCCTCCCCACAGAGCGCCATGATGTCACGGTGCTCTGTGGTGCAGTGGGGAGGGCAGGGACACGTGCACCTGCTCAGCCCAGCCCAAGCCCAGTTATGTCCCATGAGACTCTCCTCCGGTTCAAAGACTTCAGGTTTCCTAGTCACAGAAAAGCGGGGAGGCTGGTTGACAAATGAGCCCAGGGCTGGGAGAGCAGGGGACTACGGGGTATCAGAAGAGCCTGCTTGTTGTGCCCTGGGACTATGGGCTGCTGACCTGTCTTGGTGATGATGCTGGCACAGATTTCCTGGGTGCAGAGCTTCCAGAGGCCGCTGTGGTACTTGTGGGTGGGTGACTGGATGGAAAGCCAGTGCGGACTGACCACAGCAATGATGAGCAGTATGACGCTGAAGCAGGTGATGCTTGCAGCCAGGAGCTGGCAGAGACCCATATGGGAAGAGGAACCTGTTGACGGAAAGGATGGACTGTCTCATCCATACCCCCATATCCATCCATCCATCCATCC
>QEPC01000342.1:2113962-2140628 GCA_003113815.1 Sphenodon punctatus
CAGCTGAGGCGTGCTAGAGATCTCCTCCCCCCCCGCAATCTCCCTTCCCGCCTCTGAGCTGAAAGGCTGCAGGGGAGAGAAGCAGCCACACGGGAAGGAGATTGCTACCACTCCCGCCACTCAGCTGGCTGGGGGCCCTAGGTGGGACTCTTACGCGCTGGTGAACCTGGATGCTGATGAGGTTGTGGGCAAACCTAATCAACAAGACGCAGACACATGGGCACCCTTCTCCCTGATTGGCCTACACGGTGGGTCTGCAATGCCCCTGGACTCTGCCGTGAGTGCCGGCTCTGGGGTGACCATGTGGGGGTCCATACGGTGGACGCCTCCTAGGTGGAAACGTGGGAGCACACCTGGTGAAGGCTAATGTGGGCTATTGTCTCATTTGATTCCACCCAAAGTCAGTACCAGCCCCTCTGCAGCACAAGGGATCGTTTTACTGTAAGAGGCAAGATGCATGACCAGCGGGGCAAAAAAAAATCCAATCCCCCTGCCCGCCCCTGTGTTTCATACCATGTACTGTTCATGTTCCATGGCTTCCTGCTAGAAGCCTGCAACCCAACATGAGCTCAAGTGGTTCCATATTGGACTGGGTTGGGCAGTGCACTGTCAAACCAAACCTCTTGGGTATGGGCCAAGTTGGGCTTCCCAACAGTGGGAGGCGGTCCCACCCCTGTGGAGTATATGGGGACGGAGCCATGATGGAAAGGGATGGCGAGAAAGCTTTAACTCCACTCCTTCACATTGAACGGTGAGATTGTCAGGTTAGAGAATTGTACCTTGAGTGAAAGAGTACTTTCTTTTGTTTGTTTTAAATGTGCTGCCAGTTAATTTCAGAGGGTGTTCCCTAGTTCTCGTATTTTGAGAAAAGGGAAACAGCTGCTCCCTCTTTACTTGTTCTGCTCCACTCACAATTTTGTAAACCTCTATCATATCCCCTTTCTAAGTTAGAGTCCTAACTGTCATGTCTTGAAGCCATTTCATACCGTTGATCAATCATCTTTGTGGGTTTTCTCAGAGACAGGGCAACTAGAACTGCATACAGTATTCAGCTCTCTTCAAACTGAAAACTTCCCCCTGATCCTGGTCCGAGCCCAACGTATAGTCAGGTTCTTTCCATCCCGGGCCCTAATAGGGAGTGGCTTGCCCTCCGCCTCCCCTCCCCATAGCATTGTGTCATCATGGTGCTTTGCGGGGGCAGGGCCATGTCAGGAGAAGGGCAGCTCCCCCCCTTTTTCTGACACAGCCCCGCCCTCGCAGAGCACTGAAACGTCATGGTGCTCCATGGGGGCAGGGACTCCTGCCCAGGTGGAGCCCGTCCCAAGCCTCAAGGGCTTCGGCTGGGAAAATTCCTGATTCCTGAATTGAGACCGGCAGGACCATTTGGAACTTCTTGGGCTCAGTTTGGTCTGCTGGACTCTAGTTCAAGGTGTGGACGTCCCATGGATTTATAGAGCAGTATCATGCATTTTTTTCCATTTTCTTTTCTGTCCAATAATTCCTAACAGCCTTTCTTGCTGGTTACTGTACATTGAGCTGATGTTTTCACTGAACTATCTGCAGTGACTCCAAGATCCGTTTCCTGCATGGTAACATATTATTTAGAACCCAGCATTGTGTATGCGACTGCGTATCATCAGGATTATTAAAAATGTTTCTATACACCTCATGTTGCATTTACCAACATTGAATTTCATCTGTCATTTTATTGCCCAGTCCTCCAACTGGGTGGGATTTTTCTGTAACTCTTTGCAGTCTGGTTGCAGTCTGGATTCAATAATCTTGAATAATTTGGGGTCGTCTGCAAATTTGTTCACCTCGTTCGTCACCCCCCCTTTTATTTATTTATTTTACTCTTTTTCTACCCTCCTGCTCACAGAGCAGTTCGGGGTGGCTTACAAAAAAGTGAAACAATAAAACACACACAAAATATCATTAAAAACATTTAAAATGATAAAAAGAACTAAAAGGGCAGAATTTCCCCTTTTGAATATGTTAAGCAGCGTCATCCGCATCCACGCATTGAGATGCCATGTGTGTGACTCAGTAGGGTGCCCTCTACCTTCAGAGCTAGAGCATGGCTGATGGGTAGGCCCCAAGTATCAAAGAAACAAGAGACAAAGCAGTTCAGATGATTGCGCCGACTTCTGTTGGTGAGTGTGTTGTGGGCAACGGGATGGGGTCTCCCTAAGCAGCAGTCCTCCCAAGGGGGCTCCCAACCAGCCTCATCCTCTCCCTACAAAGGTAGTGGCATCACCCTAGCTCTCAGAGAGCACCACCCCCGGCCCCGAAGGTGGCAGCAGCCCCATCAGGAAGGACGTTTTAAGAGTGAGTGAGGACGGCGCCAGCACTTCACCCTTCCCACTCTGAAAACTTCCTTCCTGGCGGGGTCCTTTGCAAGCAGCCAGAATGCTGCTAGGAAATTTTCATAGTGGGTGGAGGCAAAGTATTGGACTCACTCCTGCCTCTGCCCCCTCTAGTGTCTAGGAAGTTTCCTAGTGGTACAGAAACTGCTTGCAAAGGGCCGGTCTAGAGTTCAGGGCCTGGGCTCGATGTAACTACGGCCATGTTCCGACAATCTGGTTAAAACTGACGTTATTAAATTGGTTTTATTAAACTAAAGTAACTACTCCACTTCTGAAGTGTTCAGACGAACAGCTAAACTGAAGTAACTAAATCAGTTGAATTAAACATATTCCCCAGCAATGCCATTGATGCAACAGCAGAGCTGCCTGGGGTGGGGAGGGAGATGACAGCTCTGGCAGGCTGCGCAGGGAGAGCCAGGACTGGCCTCGCCGTTGCCCTCACACCGAGGAGGTCACATGAACAATTAAATCAGTTTAAAAGCCGAAGGGGAGTACGTCCTCCTGATTTCCCAAGAGGACATACTCCTCTTCCTCCTCCTGCTGAATACTGTCGGTTTAAAGTGTTGTTCGTGCGGACGGTACCAGAGTTAAGCTGAGTTACGGCTTCATTAAATCGATTTAAGTGTTTGTCGGAACGTGGCTAAAGTGTGGAGGGTGGAGGAGGGCGTCCTGATACTGTGAAGGCAAGGAACAAAACTGGGCTTCCGGGGAGGGGTCGTCCGCCTTTATCCCCGGGGCCAGCTCATTTTCTCTGCCTCCTGCTGGTCATAACAGGGAATGAACCAGTGTAAGGCTGCTGTGCAGGGAAGGACACTTGGGGAATGGACGCTACTGCTGCCTCCAGGTGGGAGAGGGAGGTTGGGGAATAGGCACCTTCCTGGCGTCGAGTCTCCAGGGGAGAGGGGGAGAAAGTTTTTGAGAGGGGGAGAGCCTAAGAGTACTATATTTCCTCCAGTTACAAGTGTTTTGGCCCATCCATAACGTGAGCCTTCTGCTCTTCTGCCAAGTTTGATTAAATTTGGCTCACAGGATCATGAGTTACTAAGGGGATACCACCACCCCCATCACACAGACATTGATTGCATATGCCTTCTTCTCATAGGAAACAATGCTAAACAGGTTTTAGTCACAGACCAGTTTGTTAACTGCCTCTGGTATGATCCATGATACATACAATGCTTTGTGGGGTGACTGAGAGGTCCCTTCTGGTTAGGGTGGCCAGATATACAAATTTTAGAGGGCACTTATGAGAAATATAGGTTGCAGGGTTGCATTGGCTTCAGTGCAGCCCTGCAACCTGTATTTCTAACAAGTGTCTTCTAAAATTTGCATATATGGCCACCCTACTTCTGGTTCTGACCCTAAAATCACTCACGTTACAGTCCTCTGCCATTAAAGTCCATGGCAAAACTCAGATCAACATTAATAAAAGAAGACTGTCCTACAAAAAAAGTGATGTGAGAAGGTTGTCTAAATCTTTCTTTTATCTACAGAGAGCAGACATAGGGATTAATAACGTACATATCCCTGTCTCTTCCTATAATCCCTTCCCCCTGTGTCCCCTTCCTTGTCCATCCTAGACTGTAAGCTCCTTGGGGCAGGAACCTGACTCAACTGCAACTGTTCAGTGCCAGGTACATTGCTGGTGGTACATAAGTAACTAGTAACAATAAAAACGATCATCATCCTAATAATTAATAATAAAAATCTATTCCTAGAGGAACACCTAACAATAACTTAATTTTGCATCTTGCTCTTTCTCTCAGGCTGTTCACATGAAACACACAGTTTTAATTTACCACCTGGTAAGTTATCCCTAGGTACAGTAACCAAACCCCCCTAGTGGCCACATGAATTGACCCTTCGCCCACTCCAAATTTATCTCCCAGCCTAAAGGAAAGGCAGAGTCCAGATGGAAATCACATCAGACAGGTGACCATAGAAAACCTGGACAGTGTCCGCAAAGGACTCTGGGATGCTTGTGGGTGTGACTGATTGGAGGACTGCTTTCCACAAACACAGCATCCTTTCTCCTGGGCTAAACTAATCCCTGTTGTGGGGCTTGCAGGCACAAGCTTTACCACACACTTTCTGTAGCCACTGGGGAGTTAACCCTGGGGTACAGATTTACAGAAGATTGGCTTGGAGATTAGCATTTTGTGTGGACAAGCCGCCCCCTGTCTCTCCCATAGCCACATGTGCGTGTCCCTGTCCTACTTGAGTCCCGCAGTACGCAGTATCTGCAGCTTTATCTGTCATCATGATTTCAAGCAATTGCAAAAGGATGAAACAGCCCAGCATCAAGCTTTGGGAAATGACCTTTTAATCTGAGCGCAGTCAATAGCAATGATCAAATAGTTCTTGATGGAGTCATCTCTGTCCTGCGTGATGAGGCACTTTGGTGGGGAAGGAGGTCAGTATCGGTGCTTTGAATGATGGCAGGGCTGTCCAGGCAGGGAGATCCAAACTCGCCCAGCATCTCTCACACCCATGTGCTGCTGTCTCAGCTCTCAGCTCGTTTGCACATCAACACCTTACTCTGGCAAGACTCTTATCGCCTGGGTCTCTGTGGGGACAGTGTCCTCCACCTTGGGTGAGACATGGACTGTGTGCTTGTTCTTTGACTGCGCTCTCAGCTTGGAAGGCTTTTTAGGGATTCTGTACGTGTGGGAGAGGATGTCCATTAATCCTGTTGGGGAATTAGAGAGCATCAGAGGGGAGGCTCCCCTCCATGAAGCAGCGCCCCCACAGCATTGATCATGATCCAACAGGAGCCATCTCTACAGCCCTGCCTTTCCTACTTCCTAAGCGGATGGTGGCCTGTTGGGACAATGAAAGCAGGAATCCCTGTCTCTCTCTCTCTCTCTCTCTCTCTCTCTGTGAAATATCCATCCATACATCCTACACCCCCCCCCTCCACTATCTCAATCTCTCCCCGTCCCCCCCGAGGTGTAACTCGCTTGGGGCCCCCCCCCCGAGGTGTAACTTGCTTGGCATGGATCTTGGTGCAGAAGATGGAATGGGCCCCTCCAAACCCTCTCCCCCAGTGGCAGGGGAGGCAGCTTTACCAGGGAGCCTCTCCAGGCTTGTGGACGCCAGTGCCGCTGCACTGCTGGTCCTTTTCATAGCTACACCCTTGTCTCCCTCCCCTCCGTGCTCCTGAGACTCACTCACCGCTCAGCAGGAAAAGAAAGCATGCGAGGCAGGCCAGGCTAAAGGACATGGAGCACCGTGGTACCATACCAGGCAGGTAAATGGACATGATTGGGGTTAGAGACAGCGCAAAAAACACCAACATAGCCAAGGTGATTATTCCTGCATTAAGAGAGGGAACTGTGTTCAACAGTGGAGTCTTTAGAGAATGCTGCCCCGCCCCAGCACCAGCTGCATTTCAATGCCAGGCAAGAGATGCATGCCTGTGCAGAAACAACTGTAACTCAGTGCCATAAGAACATAAGAAATGCCACACTGGGTCAGAACAATGGTCCATCCAGCCCAGCATCCTGTCTCCGACAGTGGCCACTCTTGGATGCTTAAGCGACCGATTCCCTTCTGTCCACTCCCAGCTCCCAATGGTCAGAGGTTGCATCTCCCAATTTACCTAACTAATAGCCATTTAGTGACAGTTGAGAGATGCCTGTGTAAGCAGTGGCCTCACCCCAGAATCAGCTGAATCTCAGGTCACTTTCCGCCAAACAGTTAATTCAAAGTAGTTGGGCCTTATTTCTATTTTACTCCTGAAGTGTTCACACAACCAAAGTGCTAAAGCAAAGTTATTCAGGAGTAGGAAGAGAGGTATGTACTCCTGGAAAACGAGGAATACATACTCGCCCTTGGTTTGTGTTTTGAAGTTACTGTCCATGAGAACACTTACCAGTGTGAGGGTAGTGACCTCAGTTCAGGCTATACATCAGTTGGAGTGGGGCGGGATTGATGCAGTATTACTTTAGTTTACACTGTTGTCTGAACGTTATGCTACCAAAGTGCAGTAGTTGCTTTGAATTAATTACATTTGTTACTTGGGCTTATACTGTTTGTCTGAAGATTACCGAAGTAGAGTCGTTATTTCAATTTAATCAGATCAAAATTGTTACTTCAGGTTACACTGTTCGTCTGAATGCTATCAAAGTGGAGTAGTTACTTTGATTTAACGTTGTGCACATTCAGACAAACAGTTAAACTGCTTTAATATACCTTTGATTCAGTTTAACTCCGGTATTGTTCACACAAACAGGGCTTTAACAGGGCCTTTGGTGAGGGAGATGGGTAATGGGGGGGGAGGTTGGGGGGGGGGGGGGCTCTTCTTTGTCTTTTTGCCAGGTTTTAATGTTTTTATGTCTTATATTGAATTTTATATTACTTATTATTTTTATTATTATAAGACGCCTCAAGCTGCGGAAGCAGGAAGGGGCAGCATAAAAATGTAATAGACTAAACTGAAGCTATTCAGGAGGAAAAAGAGGAGTATGTACTCCTGAAAAACCAGGAGTGTACACTCTCCTCTGTTTTTTAAATAGATTGTACTGTTTGTCTGAACTTTGGGGTTTTAGGAACACGGAAAGCTCAGACCTAGCCCCCACCCCCTGTACAGACTGCTTAGCATGGGATTGGCAGACTGGGAGTAGTTACTTCAGTTTAGCTGTTTGTCTGAACACTTCAGAAGTGGAGTAGTTACTTCAGTTTAATAAAACCTATTTAATAACTTCCATTTAACCTTGTTGGTCTGAACGTGCCCTAGATCGAAGTAGCCTCTTTGGTTTAACCTCTGTACATTGGAACATGGCCTCGGTGCCAGGCAAGGGATGCCAGAGTGCCCCATCTGCAGAGGTGGCTGCATCTCCCCACTGGGTGAGCCGTACCTGTGAAAATGTTGGCGATGGCTGCTAGTTTGTACTTTCTGATGCTGGCGAGCTTAATAAGGACAGAGCAGGATGCAATGAAGGCAGAGAAGGTGGCGAGGGTCATGATGCCTCTGACAATCTGTAATCTAACTGAAGAGTCAAGGATCAGTAATGCTAAAACTAGAACCATCCCATCCCTGCCAAGGGCCCTGAGGTATTACAGCACGGCAGGTGGTTCAGGGCAGGACTGTCAGGCATCAGCGGAGCTGGCTGCATCGGGCAACCAGAGCTATCATTGCAGGGGGCTGCTGGTTGGGTTTGAGGGCTCTGATGGAGCCCAGGGCTGATATATGTCAAATACCCGAGGCTTTTGGAGCAGTGACCAGCCCTCCTATGCCACTGCCTTGTTCCCAGGGAAGACTCCTCTGCCCTGGGGACCAGGCTACACCCCACCTGTCTCTCCCAGCCCTCGCCATGCCTCTCAGCTTCCTGATTGGCTGCCAGTCGGCATATAAGCAGGGACCGGAGTTCACTGCACCAAAGAAATCTTAAATTCTGCAACCAGTGAAGCCAAATTCTGCAAATTCACCGTGAGCATTAATATTTGCATAATTAACTTGATTTGCATAACTATGCAACAATTCATACGTGCAAATTATTTTTCGACAGGTTTGACATAGAATCATGACTTTGCTAATCAGACAACTCAAATCCTGTGGAATTTCAGCATCCCAGAATTCCCACCTCATATTAAAACCCTAGACCTCCCTCACCCAAACATAGGGCCTTCAGACCCCACCCACCCACAATTAATCTCCCAGGAGACCATTTACCCTCGGGTCATGGTCGCACCTCCCGAACAGACGGCAGCTGCAGCAGCAGTTTTAGTTTGGGGTCAGGCGACAAGTTTATGCCTGAGCCAGGATTTAAAGATCCTGCAAACAGACACCACTGCAGTGTCACTGCAATTTCAGCCTGGCACTGCAAGGATTGGCTGATTCTGCGAGGATTGGCTGATTCTGCAAAAATTACTGCAAATTGCAGCAACGCAGTCAACTCGGGTCCCTGCATATAAGGCTTGCTAGTAACAGCAGGGAAGTGGGTGAGCTTCTGATTGCTCACTACTGGTTCCTGTCCCAGCCTAGCTCTTGCTCCCAGTTCCTAGTCTTACCTTGGTTCCAGTTTCCGCAACTCTGCTCCCTTGTCCCAGCCCTGCAGTGCTCCTGCCCTCCTCCAATCCCTTGTGCCCCCTCTTCCTGCTGGTCCCAATCCTGATCCTGCATCCAAAATCCTGTGTCTGCCAATGTCCTGGATGCCCCTCACCCAGTGCTCCGTACATTCTGTTGGTTGGGATTGAGGGAGGGGCACTGACAGATTTGGGAGAAAGCCACAGTGGGAAGCTCCCTTACTTGAGCCTACGCGGATGCTGCTGCAGGTCTTCTTGAAGCAGATGGTCCAGAGCCCCATGATGACTGGCATGATACCGCTATTTGTCTCCATCCAATAGGGGGTGAGAAGGGCAATGAACATTAAGAAGAAACCCAGGCAAGATGACGCTTTGTAGCAGATGTCGCAGAAGTTCATGTTGTGGAAGGGACGCCCAGGAAGGAGGCCACCTTGGGGGGCAGAGGAAAAGGGATGTGGGGTGGGAGAACTGAGCTACCCCCTGCCTCCCTGTTTGTTGGATCCCCAGATCATAATCCTCAGTCTGCCAATTCACTGGACCTAGGTTTAGTACTTCTCTGGGTTTTCACGCAGAGTCTCTGAGCTGCAGGGGAAGCCCTGATTTCTCTGGATCAGCCAGGAGTGCCCCAGGTAACCCAGAGAACTCAGGGGCGGCCATGTCAGCAACGAGGCAGGCTGTAGGGACTTTTCCAACAAGGCTCTGCCTTTATGGATCGCCATGACATCATGATGTGCGGAGTAGCACATAACCGGAAAGATCCACCCAATCAAGGGTGGAGTTACATCAGAAAGGGGCGTGGCAGGCCTTAGGAGTGTGACAGCAGCCCCTTGGTCCCACCCATGCCATCATCGCCCCACCCCCTCTGGTAAGATCCAGGGGCCTAAGTGGACACCCCATAACCATCCTTTTACCCCATCCATTAGCCAGATTCTCCCATTTACCTAGACCAGCCGGGATCCTAGTTCCTTCTGGGGCCGCAGCCAGGCAGGTGGGTCATATGCCAGACCTATAAAACCCTCCCTCTCCCCACACAGCTCTGACTTCCAGTTCCTTGACCCACTCCCCAGCCAGCTCCAACTGCCATGGAATCTACCTTCCCAGCAGCAGGAAGTGCAGTGATAAAGGTAGCAAGCTGGGTGATTTAATAAGAGGTGCTCTGCATTGCTACTCAACACTGACCCCAGGCTCCCAGTGGGGCATGAAGGCGGGTCATTGATGCAAGGAAAAAGATTAGACACCGCTCAGTAGGGGGCACTGGAGGGATCTCTCTCTCTCTCGATCTCTCTCCTGCAGCATAAAATCAAATCACTGAACATTCATGGTTATTACATTTCCAAGCAGATTCTCTACACATTTACTATTTTATAAAATCTAACCACTAGCAAAAGACTTTTCTTAAGAACATAAGAAGTGCCAAATACTGGGTCAGACCAATGGTCTGTCTAGCCCAGCATCTTGTCTCCAACAGTGGCTGCCTTTGGTCGTTTTGGAGAAGGGCACACCAGGTCAGAATGGAAAATCCCATTTCCTGCTATTCAAACCTGGCTCTGGACATTCAGAGAGACGTCTCATCTCCTGAAGTGAAGATGTTGCAAAGAATTCATGGAACTTCTCTGCAAAGGTCTTGTCTTGTAGGACAGTTGTGTTAGCTGGCATCTACCCCTGTTACACACTGGGTATTTTCAGACGTTACGAGATCACAGTTAACCACAGTGAATCACGGTCAATTTTGCTGCGGGGCCAAAGCGCCCTGAACATCTGTTTGGCGGCCGCCAGATGTTCACCACGGCCAATTCCCACATGGGGTCAGTTTCAACCACGCTTCCCGGACTCCCCGCGGGACGAGTTCCGAAAGCGTGGTCAAAGTGATTCCCGGTGGAAAGCAATAAAAACTAATGTCTGGCCGGTGATCACAGCCTGGAATCCCCGGTGGGATTCCAGGCCGTGGTCAAAGCGGCTGGACGCTGCGGCCGCATTGGCCGTGGCACCCACCTGTCTCCCCAGAGGGTGGGTGGCGGGGGAGCATGGGGGGGGGGCAGGGCCGTGCGGCCGCATATTGCGCTGCGCTGCGCCACGCGGCCCCGCCCCCTCCCTGATTCCCTGCCGGGATCAGCCGGCACGTCTATTCGGGCCATTTGTTGACCACAGGAGGTGGTTATTTCATTCACCCCCACCGGGGATTCGCTGTGGTGAATCGGCCCAGCGTAACGTCTGAAAATACCCACTGTCTCCCACTGGAACACTGAGTCTTTCTTCTGCAGACTGTAAAGGTCAAACTCTTGGCTGAGAATCTGATCCATAGATCATGGGTGAAAACAGACATGACGCTAACCACCCTTTAACCACCCTTGGTGGTCATTTATGCATGTTTCAGGGTTGCATAGGACACCAATACAGCCCTGCAACATGCATAAATAACCACCAAGGGTGGTTAAAGGGTGGTTAGCGTCATGTCTGTTTTCACCTATTGATATTTATTTACTGATGTAGTCTTGGAGCTACCATTGTGGGTGGGTGTGTGGGTGGGTGGGGGACTCACCATTGTGGATGCATTGGGTGGAGGACTCACATCAATGATAAATTTAATTGCTCCACTAAGAAAGTTGCCTGTTTTCACTCTGCCTTCTTCCTTCGAAGTCTTGAAAAAGCCCCATCTCACCTCCCCTACAATTTAAACCAGCAACCTGGAAGTGAGCTAGGGAGCACTTCTGTGGGAGGGGGCGTGACTGGGATGGGGTTAAGTAAGGAGGGCACCATGGTGGGAGTACAATTAGTAAGAGGGGATGGGGGGAGTCCAGTGACTGAAATGGGTGGGGGGAGACAGTGACTAGGAGGGGAGGCCGTGTTGCTTGGGGGATGGGTCCCTGGGAGAAGGAAGTGGTTCGGGGAGAGGAAGCGGCTAGGACACTTCCCAGATGGGATGTCCCTCCTTATTAAAGCCTTGAACATACATATATCCATATAAGGAGGGCAGAATCACATTTGGGGAGTTCAACCTGGCCCCTTCCCCACAGAGTCTAGCTTCTTTCTCCCCCCGCCCTCCCTCTCTCTCTCTCTCTCTCTCTCTCTCTGACCCTCACACACACACACACACACACACACACACAGAGGAAGGATAAGGGGGTTTAAAAATTGTTAATTTTGAAGTTTTGATTTTTTAATTAAAAAGGGAAAACAGAATATAGGGGACTTTTAAATGTAGGACAGTGGGTTTGGGAGCTATGAGGTCCTGTTTGCCCCACATGACTGGCCTGAAGGACCATTTAAACCCACAGTGTGGAGACCAGTGAGTAGCTAGCACATACTTAGTGATTTAGAGTTTTAATACACATTACACTAGGTGTGCATTGCATATGTGTATGAAACAAGACTTCTTACTTATGCAAAAAATGAGGTTCTTAAGTTGTCGGTACTCTTAAATTCCACCAAAGGGATAAGTTCAAATGGTTTAACAGAAAATAGATGCAAAAATACCTGCATTTAAAATTAATATATTTCACTATCTTAATGACAGCAAGCTCATACAGTAGATATATATTACACACAAAACAGCATAGCGTGGTATCACTTGCAATTCAACACACAATTTTGTAAATCATCAGAAGCATTTCTGGGCCTCTCAGTGGGATTGGTATTATTATATTTAGCATTTGTGCTTTTTAGGAGAGGAATGAAGGAACTTTCCCCCAATTTGTGCTCTGAGCCTGATGCTGAAACCAGCTTCACCTTGCTCGCTATTTGAAAGTAGTAACAACCTTCCAAACTGAAGGGAGCAGCTCTTTCACCTTAGCCTCCACCTAAACCCTGCTTCAATAGTGGTTACGCTGCTTATCATTCTACTGTGCCAGCAGGACAAATTTTCTCCATTGCATTGTATTTAACAAAACACTTGGATATTCCATAATAAAAAAACCTCCGGTTTACAAGAAGAGTTAAGGCTCTTCCAAATTCAATCATGCACTAAAAAGCATAGCAATTGCAAGTTAAGGCTCCTGCCTTAATGCCCGCACCATGTTGGCAGTAAAGACATAGTACAGTCTCACATATTGTGCTCACTTACAACCAGGCCTGGACTTAGGGGCGGGCCCCCTAGGCCCGGGCCTTGGGCAGCGTTTTCTGGGGGGCAGCAATCCTGGTGCTGACGTTTCTTTTTTTCCCTCCCTTTTCCTCCTGCACGGGCTGAGGCTGCTGCCTGCAGCCGAAGCCTGCTGCCTGGGAGGACCCCAGGGGGCTGCTGCCTGGCCCCACAGGGGCAGCCCTGCGCCTGGGCTGGGCTGGAGGAAGCCCGGGTGCATGGCACCCCCACATCATGGGGAGGTGTCCCCATCCCTCACCTGCCTCTGCCTGCTAGTAGTGCTGCAGCAACAACAGCTGATCAGACTTGGAGATAAAGCTGTTTGTAAACAAACAACTCCTCCCCATGTGAGTGATCAAAAGGTTGCTGCCTTGTAAAGAAGGTTCTTCGAGATGGCTCCAGGAATCCTGGGTCCAAGTCACCCCTCTAGCCCCCCTCTAGCGCCCAGGATAGGGTGTCAGCTATGGTAAATGGGTTAAACAATAGGACGGCTCCCCCTGGTATCCCATCAGTCTTCTGAATCAGTCATTTCACTCAGAACCTTGTTATTGTAACTATTTCTAATTCCTTCTGTCATTCCACCCACTTACTTGATCCTGCACACTCTTTGTATTTTTTCCTGTCATTCCAACCATTCGACTTATTGCATCTGGTCCCTTCCTCATCATTTCAAACCCTCTTGCCTTCATCATGTACTCCTAAAGATGCAGATGTATTGTATTATTTCACAGTCACTTAATTGGATGTTGGAATGACAATAGTATTTATTTAGAAATTTGAATTGCTGTTGCCTCCACTCCTTCCAATGGCCATACCATTTTATTAATTGAAATGTATACCCAACTTAAAGTTTTAATTAAACATTTGTATACGACTGTACCCGGCTTCACCGTGCTCTGGGAGGGCAGTGAGGACTAGTGAGTAAGAGGTATGGTTGTGAGCTGTCCCATTTTCCCCAACACAAATGAAAGGATAGAGGCAAAGAAGGGGTGAGGGACCAGCTCATGCCCTCCTGTCCCCAGCTTCAGTGTTGCCCCCAACCTGCTTGGGACGTTAAGGTGAGAGCCTAAACTTGCAATTTCCATGGTTTTTAGTGCATGATTGAATTTGCAAGACCCTTAACTCTTCTTGTAAACCGGAGGTGGTTTTTTAAATTATGGAATATAAGAAACTATAATCTAAATTAGAATGCAGAGTCAAGGAATGATCTTGGTTAATCAAGTCTATCTGAATCGGCTGGGTATTATTAGAGAAATCATGGGTTACCAAATTTGTAGGATATTTATTAAAATCATAAGGTTCCTCAAGAGTACCATGATTAAGATCAACTGGAGAAATATGCCACCCCTTTTAAACATCAAATTCAGTTGTTTTGAGTTGAGTAGAAATATCCTTAGTTTAGTTCAACACTGGAGTAGAAACCATTTGATAATTCCTCAGCTGAGACATAGCCCCAAAATCCACGAACTCTTTGTTGTTGCAAACAAATGCTGATGAACAGGAGGCAATGTCCAAATCCTACTCAAAAACAGGGTCTCTTGATGCCAACACCACGACGCCAATCTGGTTCCAGCAACTTATTACAGCCTCTTTCAGCTGCAAATCTTCCTTTGTTCTGACGAGTGAAGATTATACAGAGGAGCAGTCTGCAAGCCCTGGCACATGCAACCACAAACCTGGGAGACCACCTGCCCATCTATGCCCCACTGCGGCCCTTGGAATTTCCCAGGAGTGCCTACCCCCAGCGGTTTGTCTGAGCCCGAACCTGGGCATCTTCCGGAACCGGTGTAAACCTTTTCTTTTTGTTAAGGCATTTGGCAGGCAGGGATAGGGGGTTGGGGAGGGGTTTGTGGTGGGGTTGGGGAGGGGGAAGGGAGAAGGTTGGGGTTTTATGGTGTTTTTCATGTATTGTTTTTATTTCTTTGTAAGCCACCCTGAGTCTTCTGGGAAGGGCAGGGTAGAAATAAATAAATAGTCCCTGGGCCTCTCACCAGACACTCAGCTGGCACATAATGGCCAGAACCGTTATGTTGCTGCCCTTTGGATGCATCCCAGTGGCCACCTGAAAGCCATCACCTCCAGGTGGAGGGGCTTCAATAAGTACTTGGGAGTGAAGGGAAGGGAAAGACACCAATCACATCCTCCTGCTCCAATGCAGGCACCAGCAGATTCCAAACCTCAGCCCTGCCTTTAGCACCTGGGATTCCCAGGCAGTCTCCCATCCTGGGCCCTGGGTCTGCTTAACTTCCGAGATCAGACAGGATCGGGTGCATTCAGTCCAGCGTGGCCATAGTCATATTAGCGCTATTGTTCACTAGTCCAGGGCTGGCCTTACCACGGCGCGGTTCAGGGTGGCCGCTCTGGGCCCCGCCCCCAGGGGCACCCGCATGCTGCTTCTGCCACTGACTGCTGCCAGGGGATTTAGTGGCCAGTCACCAGGGCTCCCCTCCAGACCCACACACCTTGCCCCCAGCCCATCCAAGTCCCCTCAGCAGCAGCCTGGATGGCGGGAAAGGAACTACCGCCCCCCACTTACTCACCCAGTGCTGCCACTGCCACCACTGTGACAATTTCAAAGGCCCCATGCTGCTGGGGCTGCCACGTTTGCTAGTCTGGTGTGCTAGGAAATGTAGTCCCAGCATGCCAGACTTAGGAAACATGGCAGGCGGTCCTGGTGTGTGCACAATACAGTGGAACAAGGCCTTTAAACAGCGGTGGCAGCAGCAGCAGGCAAATGGGCAGGGGGGCTGGTGGCAATTCTTCCCCTCCTGTGTGTGTGCATAGAGAGAGAAAGGTGTGTGTGTGTGTGTGTGTGTGTGTGTGTGTGTGTTGTGAGACAGATGTGTGTGTGTGTGTCGAGAGAGACACAGAGAGAGAAGTGAATGTGTGTGTGCATAGAGAGAGAAAGGTGTGTGTGTGTGTGTGTGTGTGTGTGTGTGCGTGTGTTGAAAGAGAGATGAGTGTGTGTGTGTGTGTGTGTTGTGAGACAGATGTGTGTGTGTGTGTCGAGAGAGACACAGAGAGAGAAGTGAATGTGTGTGTGTGTTGAGAGAGAAAGAGGTGTGTGTGTGCTCAGAGACAGAGAGGTGTGTGTGGGTGTGTTTGTTGAGAAAGAGGTGAGTGTGTGTGGAGAGGGGTGAGGGGTGAGTGTGTCTTGAGGGAGAGGTGTGTGTACGTGTGTGTTCAGAGAGAAAGAAAGGGGTGTGTGCGTGTCGAGACAGAAAGATGAGTGTGTCCATGTGTTGAGAGAGAGAGAGAGAGAGGTGCGTGTGTGTATTGAGAGACAGATGTGGAAACAAAATAGTTTGAATGATATCTTATTATTATTATTATTAGCATTTGTATAGCGCCAGCTGCGTACCTGGCGTTTTACAGAACAATGAGATAGACACGGTCTCTTTATTGGAATAACTATTGGTGGACATGTGCAAGCTTTCAGACCTCACAGGGTGCTTCCTCAGGCAAGTAGGAGTCAGAAGGAAGATTTGAGCAACGTACATTGGCTATATCATGTAACAGAGGAGGCAGGTGGGGGGAGAGAAGGGGGCTAAATGAACCATAGTAACAGAAGGTGAGAACAGGCAGGGGGGAGATAAGCGATACAAAGGAGAAGAGTGTGAAGGGAGGGTGGGGGTACATTAAAAGATACAGGAAGGCAGTGAGTGAATAAGCACTAGAAACAAGGTGTGAGTGGAGCTGAAGATAGGCAAAGCAGAGTGGGGGATGTAATAGACAAGGGCAACGGAAGGAGGGAGGAAAGTGAGAGTCTGAAGAAGGGAAAAGGGGGGAAAGACTGAAGGGGTGTGTAGTGCAAAGGGAAGGGGGATGCAAAAGAAGGTTACAGAAATAGATACAGGTATGGATTGATAAAATACAGTAATGGCTAGTGCAGAGTGCAGACCTGTTTGGGTCGAAAAAACATGTCAACAGAAGAAAACATTGGTATTTAATAAAAGAAACTTTGGACTTGACATTGAATTCCAGAAAACAGTGGACTTGATTTTTTGGATCAATATCCTTCAAGTGTGAATTTGGTTTCAACACACAATTTTTTAGTTCATTGTTATAAGTTTGACTAAGTGATCTACTGATTGATTGTGTCTATGTATCTCATTGGCCAAGTTTAGACGAGACGCTCCCACGCAGGTCCCCCCATCCCCACACATCCAGATGCCTGTCTGAAGGCAGCATGAGGGGTAGGGTTGTCTAAGGCACAAGTGGAGGGCCTGGAATAAGTATTTTTCATAAGTGTTCCTTAAGACTTTGCATAGGTGGCAACCCGCATGCTCCTGTGACCTACACATCGCCCACTCGTGCGTTCACATGGAGCATCGGGGGGAAATCTAGGATGTTCCATGCGGGGGCAGGCCTACCGTGTGTGTGTAACCCACTATGACTCCATTAACTGCAGGAGTAGCAGGCAGGTTCAGTCTAGATTTTGACAGCAAACATCTAGCAGTTGCAGGACAAAGGAAATACTTAACACAGGTTGTTGGTTGTTTTTTTTGTCTATACTTTAAAAAAACCTTTATTTATACATTTAACATACACATATTGAAATAACACTACTAACTTCCATTCAACTTCCTTCTTAATAATAGCAGAACTCAACGTACATCAAGATACACAAAAACAGTAAGTAAGCATATGCGGAGACAGAGGCCCTTAATAAAACCCCAGGGATCCAATCAGTTCCCTTTGGGTTTGAAGTTTAGTGGTTGTCCGAACTGCAGGCAGTGGATGTTCAGGCCTCCTCTCCCTGTACTGCTCGAGTCAGGATCCTGTGAATTCAAATCAGGCCCGTGAATCATAGTCTTTAAGAAGACCACCTCCACCCTTCTGAGGTAGCAGCACTCTCTCCCCAGGCCAGGCTGGACTGCTCTAAAAGGTTCTGTGAACAGCCAACCCCACTCAGAGAGTGCTACGCTGAGCAGCCAACCCCACCCAGAGAGTGCTACGCTGAGCAGCCAACCCCACCCAGAGAGTGCTACGCTGAGCAGCCAACCCCACCCAGAGGGTGCTACGCTGAGCATGCGCGGACCACATAAGAGAGAGGGGGGGGAGAGGTGTTTATACTGCCCTCTACTGTTTAAAACTAGAAATGTTTATAAGCATAGTCCATTAATACTGCTGCCCAGCAAGCATTAATAACAGCATGGGTTACACGTGGGTAGGGGCCAACAGTCATTGCACACCCATCTTGGCCTGTTTGGTCCCCACCCCCCGTCACCTGACCTGCGTGGGTGCTCCACGCAGCACACAGACACCCCCCCCCCCTCCCCCAGGCTTGCCTGGGGTAAAACCAGGCATACATTACGATCTATTATTTTTCTGTCAAAAATATTTGATAGGGAATTTTTTCTCTATTGTTCCTCTCATTTTTTAGTTTCTTGTCATGTCTGTGATAAGAGCTACGTAGAAAGGTGGCCAGGACGATGGGGTATTGGGGGAGGACACGCAGACTAGGTCCTTTCCCTGCCGCAGCTTCTGCTGCCGCTGCCTGGGTAGCAGGGAGGAATTACAGGCACGAAGCTTTCTCACAAATTAAAGGGAAGGTTCGGGGCTTGCCTCTGGGAGCTTCTGATGCTGCCACTGGGGTAGCAGCAGCAGAGAGGAAGGGACCTGGAGGCTCTGGGTCTGTTCCCCTGCCTCTGCCATTACCCCAGTAGCAGTTTTGGAAGCTCCCTGACTATTCCCTGTGCACCAAGAGAGACAGTGGGGGAGGATGCTTTGCAGCAGGACAAATGACTCGGTCAGTTTCACTAAGAAGGGGGAGCTCTAGCGTTGCCACCTGAAGAGCTCCTATATAAGGAACACTTGGAGAGCCCTTAAGAAACGGACATATTATGCTGTAGGAGTTTTACCTCCACTTGGGTATCATGTTTGGGGTCTCTGGGTGTTAGACACCTGGTATCATACTGCACTGCCTGTGCCCATTTTTCCCTAGAGGTATCTTTATTTTCCATTCCTTAGTTGTCTTTAACCTGATTATCTTGTATCAGGACTCTCAGGCCCTCACTTACTTTTGGGCTCGTAGGCCCTTGAAATACCCTGGGATTGCAGGTCTCTTGGGCTCACTAATCCTTCTATAATCTGGGCATGCAGGCCCTACATTATTTGAGGTAACATACATTCCAGTTATAGGGCTAAGCACTTGCCCTTTTCGGGCACCAAGTCTGGACCAACTTGGCCCTTGTAAATGTCTTCAAAATTAACATCAAAGTCCTAGCTCTTTCCCAGAGCTCAGGCTCGGACAATCCCGAGCCCCTAATCTTTATACAGTCACAGCCCTTCCATAAGGTAGGCTGTAGACAGTGCTGCTATATAATCCAACAGGGGGGTTCCCTTCTTTGTCCATGCCAATCCTAATCTACATCCCTCCTTAAACTGACTGCCAAGGAGTAGCAGTAGGGGTTCCCCACCACCCCAAGTCCAATTTAAAGCCCGACTGCCCTGCTCACCTGCTGTGCTGAGCAGCCTGACTGAGTGAGCCCTGCGCCCCGACCACCAAACTGCTTCTGGCTACTTAATTCCAAGGTGGAGGGGTAAGGTTCCTGCCTGGGCATTCCCTTTCCTCCTTGACCCCCTTCCCCCAATGGAGTGGCCCTAATCCAAGGGGAGAGAGAGAAAGTCAAGTGAGAGTCGACTTGGACCCCAAAATTTAAATCCTTCCTACCCCAACAACATAGTCCCCCCACCTACATATAATGCCCCCGAGCCCCTCAATAATGCCCTTCCACTGCTCCCACACCAGATAATGCCCCACTCCCAACAGCATAGCTGTCACCCCATATAATGTTCCCCATAGCCATAATGCCCTTGCACTGCTCCCACCCCAGATAGTCCCCCTCAAACCACTAGCATAGCCCCAATCCCCATATAATGCCCCCCTAGCCCCTCAATAATGCCCTTGCACTGCCCTCACCCAGATAATGCCCCCACCCCAACAGCATAGCCCCAATCCCCGTATAATGCCTCCCTAGCCCCTCAATAATGCCCTTGCACTGCCCTCACCCAGATAATGCCCCCACCCCAACAGCATAGCCCCCATCCCTATATACTGCCCCCACAGCCCCATCCCCTCAATAATGCCCATGCACTGACTGCTCCCACCCCAGATAATCCCCCCCCCCAGTTCCTAGCCTGCCACCGCGAGACACGAATCAGAGTCAGCACTTGGCTTGGCACTGGGTGTGTGTGTCACCTACCTTACTTCGCCTTTGCCAAGCGTCCGCCAGCAAATGCGCAGGAGAAAGGAGCGGCTTCGCACACAGTGATTTGTTTGACTGAGTCACGTGTGTGACTCCAAGGGTAGAGGAAAACTTCCAACCCAAGTTCCTGGCCTGAATCGCTGCCGCCCACGCAGCGCAGGGAGCAAGTGGCAGCTCGTCAGACGTGAGTGACCCGCAGGCTTACTTCGCCTCAACCATTTCGCTTCCCGTGATGTTCCTTAATGGACTCCTGCGAGTCCTGCTGTGTCGTCGAGAAAGAAGCCTGCCGGTCAGAGTGAGCAGGACCCGCTGCGGGGGGAATGAGCCGAGGAGACAGCTGGGCGAGGCAGAGAGAGCTGGCGAGTGCTCAGAGCGGGGTGGGGATGGGAAGCAAAATAAGGAACAAAGTGCTTTCCGTATCAATTTGATACGGAGCACAAACTTTTTAGGGCTCATAGCGGGACAGTTCGGTATAATACGGGACGGGTGGCAAGTCTAGGTAGCTTCCCCTCATAAATCCCTGTCTCTGCAGCACAGGCACACACACACACACACACACACCCACACGCACACCCAGCGTTGGGTGTGAAGGTTCTATGGCAGTTGGGCAGCTAGGGAGCTGAGAGAGTGACGGAGGGATTTCAGGAAAGGAGGGTGAGGCGGTGTGCTGGAGTGTGACCCATCTGTCTGCTGGGCTGGCTGCCCAGGGGGAACCAGGATCCCCCTTCTTGTTGGTGAATGGGGAGATCCAGCTCCCAGAGGATTGACAGCTGTGGCTGAGCTGTTCAGGCCTCATCATCCCCTTTCCTTCTGTCCTCCCATGGTGGCCTCTCTCCCACACGATGGAGTGGTACAAGTTCATCTGCAAAGCATCATCCTGCCTGGGTTTCCTATTCATGCTCATCGCCTTGGTCACCCCCTACTGGATAACGGTTGAAGAGTCCCTCCTCACAACCAACGCAGGGCTCTGGAATATGTGCGTTAACTGGAGCTGCACATGGCTCCACGTGGATTCAGGTAAGGGAGCTCCCCCAATGCCCCTCGGCTACCCCCATGACTTTGCCAGTGTCTTTCCATCCTGATCCAAAGCCCTTTGGGCAATGCCTCTGGGCCTCTCCAGAGAAAGACTGGATATGCAGGGCATGAAGAAGAAGGGATGTTTCTTCTTGCTCTATTATTGTTCCTTCATTCTGCAGTTTGGCTTCTGGCCTGCAGAGTCTTGATGATAATCGCTTCAGTTCTTGGCTTCGTGGCAATTGGCTCTGTCCTCATCACCTTATCTGGATTCCGCAGATATATGTTGGCTGCTATCGTCAATATCTTCACAGGTACTACTTGTCTTGTCTAGCAAGGAGATGCCGCTGCCTCTTGGGGGTGGGCAGCTGTTTATACTGGGATTCCCTGCCTGCATTAACCTCCAGCAACTGAGGGAGCTGTTTTCCATGACAAATCATTACTGTGGCTAAAGCCGCTTTTAGACGAGCAGGTCGCAGTTGCGTGACCCGCTCACGCAATTTTTCAAAATCCTGCAAGATGGGATTAGATGTGACACAGCATGCTTTCAAGGCGGTCATGCGTTGTTTAGACTGCAAACCAAATACCTTACACATGGAGGTATTTAGTTTGCAGTTGTTAAACAATGAGGGACCACCTTGAACGTGCGTGAACACGTGACGTGTCATGTCTAAATCCTGCCTTGCGGGATTTTGAAAAATCGTGTGAGCGGGTCATGTACCTGTGACCTGCTCGTCTAAAAGCAGCCTAATGTCCCCAGACCGGTCTGTTTTTATAACTGCTTGAAAATATGCAAGAGGTCCTGTTATTCCAACTAAGCCCTGCGGGGGATGAAGTTTTCTACAAGTAATTTTATGTGCAGCCTTTGCCAATACTTGTCGGAGCACCCAATGAGACACTGAGACATTGCTTGGTTTAAACGCTGGCCGCATTCTTTATTATCCTACTAACTTGAGAGGCTAGTGGGTAAATTGCCCGGCAATTCTGGGTCCAGTATGCTAGCTAAGAATAACCTTATTAACTTGGTCGCTGCCGTGAATGTGCCCTCCAGCGTCGGCGCGATTTTCAAACAGTTCCCCCTTCGACAACACAAAGGTTCTGGCCGAAACATTGGGGGAACAAGCCCAACTCTGGGCACGAGCCAGAAGGTAAGTGGCCTTCCAGTCCGGCAGACAGTGCATGCCCTTTCCGGCCTCCCAGAAAGCCACCCCTCCCAGGGTCATGACCCCAGCGTGTGCTGCGCCCTGCTTCACGCTGGGTATCACATCCCCATCTCTTAAGGAGATGTCTCATCCTATCCTACTTAATTCCCATTTACCTACAATCGCATACTGGACCCCTGCCATGAAGGGGGAGGCAGCATCTGCCGTACCCCGCCTCCCACTGCCTCTCAAACCAACGACCCCAAGTGCTGGGCCGACACTCAGATATAAATCTCGTTCCCAGCATCAGAGAGGTGAATACCATCCTCTCTAAATAATTCTGTCCTACCCCGCACGACTGATCACTGAACCACCTTAACCACAAACTCACTTAGCCAACTCCTTGCTGACGTTACGTCTGGTTCTATCTACCCTACCTGGTTTAACCGCTCTGTCGCAACGAATTCTAGGAACCCAACTTGTCCAAACTATGTGTATTTCAGAAAACCAACTTCTAACTAGGGCTAAATCTTCTTTAACTTGAATAAGTAAATTAAGGTCCTTACGGGCAGGGAGGTCGTTCTCCCCTAAATGTACTACTAATACTTGCGGTGTTGGGGCACCTCTCATGGCCTGTAAAGTAGACAGCAACTAGTTCCATTTCATCCCACTCTTACCCAACCACCTTATAACAAATTTGTTGTGCATCCCTAATTGAGACCCCCACTGGCTTGTTCGGGCAGCCTTCTCTGCCCAGCGCACCAGGCTGTGTCCTTTGATCCACACCACCCTTCTTGGGAATCTGCTAGTGAAGGATCCTATGGGAAAAAAGGAAAAGGGGGTTGCTGGTTCTGATATGGCTGGATGTATTTTTTATATGCTTGTGATCTCCATCTCCCCACTGCCTTGATTGTTTTGACTGGTAACCCAGCGGCGGCAGCTGTGGTAGCCGCACCAATTCGGAACGAGTGAGACCCGAATGCTCCCGGGTCAAGACCCACTATTGCCAACACAGCTCTCATTACAGCGTTAAATTGGTAACAAGTGAGGGGCTTCCCGTTCTGGTGTATGAATAAATTGATGGTGATTGGTGGGTGAATGTCCCAATACCTGCGCATCTGCTCAACTGGGCATACCTCCTTATTGCTACATTGGTATAAATTGACCTTCTGCCCCTTCCTACGCTGATCAGTTTTTGAATATCTAAGGTGCAATTCAACCCCCCGATCATTCCAACTGACATCTAGCATCCCTAACGCCCATCCCAAGGTATCCTTCTCGGATACAGGGACCACTTTGCTAATTCGGAAGTCCCCAAAGAATGTCACCACATACACCGTGGTGAACAGCTGCGTCTCAGATTTATCCCGGCAAACAACAGGGAGAGACCCAATCAACTGTGCCAAGACTGGTGGTGTTATTGGAGACTTGGGAACCGTGGCCACTACAGCTGCCCTTGTCCAACTTTCAAACATTCGTTTGAGGAAGAAACCCTTGTCCTGAGACGGGAATCCATTGAGCCTGTTAAAAAACACTAAAGCAGCCACTTTGCCACTAACCATTCCCACAGCCAGGCCCTTATCATGAAGTTCAATTACAAATTGAATAACTCTTCCTCTTTTATGGGCAACTCAATCCCCAGGCCCTTCCTTACTCGAAATTGCTGAAAATCCTTGTAAGCCCTGTAGTAGGCCGCCTGGGTTCTGGGGGCCAGTGATCCCTTTATGATGGTCTACATCCTTATTTCCCAAGGTTCCATACACCTGGTGGGAGTGGGTCCGCAAGTTCCCTGGCCGCCGGCGCCAATTCCCGGAACAGTTTCATCTGAAACCGAGAAAAGGCGTCGGCTATGCCATTGTTGATGCCAGGTACGTAACGGGCAGAGAACAGGATGTTTCTCCTCAAGCACAGCCCTACAAATGCCTGAACCATCGACATAACCCTCGGGGAGCTGGACGACAGGGTGTTAACAACATGTACAACTGCCATGTTGTCACACCAGAACAAAACCGATCGATTGGCAAATTGCTCCGTCCATAAAAGGACCGCAACCACAATCGGGAAAAATTCTAGGAAGGTAAGGTCTCTGGTAACTCCTGTCTCCTGCCATTCCCTTGGCCATGGGGCAGCACACCATCGGGTCTGGAAATACACCCCGAACCCAGCTCTCCCTGCTGAATCAGAGTGTACCTGCAGGTCGGCCCGCAGCCGTAGCTCTTCCCTCCAAAAACTAACACCATTATATTCCTGGAGAAATTTCAGCCATATGTCCAAATCTTCCCTAATTTCTTGTGTCACCCTCACTCTGTAGTGGGGTTGTAATTCACCTCTTAGCTTGCCATATAGTCTGGAAAGAAAAGCCCTCCCCAGAGCGATCACCTGGCAGGCAAAATTAAGACTCCTGTTCAAGGATTGCAAGGCCTTCACTGTTATTTTTCTTAATGCCATACATTGCTTCACTTTAGTTCGAATACTCTCTAATTTTATCAGCAGGGAGTCTGGATAGTTTTAATTCTGTGTCCAGCTTGATCCCTAAATACGTGATGATTGTACTTGGTCCCTCTGTTTTTTCAGGGACTAACGGGATCCCCAATACTTCCGCCATCCTTTGGAATGCGCGCAATGCGCGGGCACACTGTTGTCCTCTAGGCAGGCCAATTATTAAGAAATCATCTAAGTATTTAGTTATCTCTACCGTTTGTATGCGCTGCCTGAAAATCCACTCCACGAGCGAACTAAATCGTTCAAATGCTGAGCATGATATGGAACACCCCATAGGCATGGCCATATCATAATAATACCCTCCTTCAAAACAGAAACCCAACAGGTGAAAACTGTTGGGATGCACTGGCAGCAGGCAAAATGCTGATTTGATGTCACATTTAGCCAGTATTGCCCCTCCCCCCATGGCCCTTGCCTTTTCCACCGCCAGGTCAAACGATGCATATTTAATGCTGGTCAATTCCTTTGGTATAGCATCATTTACAGATCCGCCCCTGGGGTGAGACAAATGGTGGATCATCCGGAATTCGCCCGGTGTCTTTTTTTGCACTATACCAAGAGGGGAGACCACAAGGTTAGCCATGGGAGGGGTTGCAAATGGGCCTGCCACTCTCCCTTCCTCGACTTCCTCCCCTATCTTTTTTCGAACCAAATCTTCACGGCCTTTGATGGATTTCAAATTCCGTGCCGCCTTAATCTGGTGCACTGGGCCCGCAGGGATGATGAAACCATTCTTAAAACCCTGTACTGCATACTCAACCTCGTTTCTCACTGGGTGCCCCTGTAACGCCTGCTCCAAGCACTCAATTAGGATTGGGGTCGGTTCCCTTCTGAGGACGGGGTGTTGCAGAGCGGTCCGCTGGGGGTGCCTTCCTGGAGGTCCCCCGTGTTAAACGGGGGGCCACGATGGAGAGGGCATTCTCGGTGGTGGGGCCGCGGCTTTGGAACTCCCTTCCGGAGGAAGCTCGNAGACCCAGACAAGGTAATCACATGGGTAAATAACATGTGCAAATCGATTGCAGTTCTTCTTCGAGTGGCTCCTCCCATTCTCACAATTGGGTTGCGCATGCGTGCCCTTCTCTTGCTGGCAAATACAAAGCTCGCTAGTTTTGAAATGGCCACGTGATGGTCTCAAGCCCCCTCCACTATATAAGGTACTCTCCTGCCTAAACCCAACAGTTCCTTCCAACCACTGTCGCGTAGGGATGGGCGAACGTGATTTGGAAGTTCAGAGTTCGGCCCGAACTCGGCCTGTTTTGAAGACTGTACCTGAACCCGAACCGAACCTGATTCCGAACTCCGAAATGACCGAACAGTTCGGTCAGTTCAGATCGTGTTCGGGTGGGAGAAATGTGACCACAGTCAGTTGGTGACCCACTGCCTGACATAGGCAGGCACAGGAGGGGGGAGGTCAGCTGAGGAGCAGACTTCCAGGCTCAGGGCGGGCCTTACAAATTGCAGGGCCCTGGGCAAAGACAAAATGCGGGGCCCCACCGGCCCCACCCACTCCCCACTGGCCCCGTCCACTCCTCACAGACAAATGCAGAGAATTCCCCCCCATGCCATGTTAACCCATCAGTGCAATGAAATCAATATGCAACAAAGAATATTTAAATCTGTGTTTTGTTCCCACATGGAAGAAAGAGAGCACAGGACACAGATAATGGTTAAAAAAACAACTCTTTATTAAAAACACAAGCACCGGCATGTCCAACAGCAAATATTTCAATTCCAAACTTCCTGCCTATAAGCACAACCCCAGATCTACAAACAATACTAAATTCCCAAACTTAGAACCAATGAGTAGAGACACAATATGCCTAAGATTCACATGCTACTACTCACATAAGATACCATGCAACCTGCTGTAGCCCCCCAAGTGTGCCCTTAAAGGGCACACAGACAAGAGTTCTCATTAAGTGGCTACTCAAAGTTCCCTGTAGGTGCGCAGCGCAGCTCACCCAAACCTTACTTTGGCCATCTCTTTCAAAGGCAGACTCCCCAATGGCACCTCCAGCTCCCCCCTAGAGCTGCACTGCTCTCTCCTACCTGCTGCTGGTGCTTTGCCCGCCAGGTACTGCTGCTGGTGGTGCCTCAAGCTCTCTCTCTCTCTCTCTCCAGGAAAGGGGGCCCTATGGAATTGATATGGATATTGTAAAACAATATAGGCGCCTCCCCAGCCCCCACCGCGAGGCCCCAACTAGGCCAGGCCTCGCCACCGCGAAGCCCTCCCAGCCCCCCTGCTAGGTCTCACCAGGAGGCTAGGCCCACTGCACCACCAGCAGGCCCCACGCCCCCCTACTAGGCCTCACCTCGAGGCTAGGCCCCA
>QEPC01000342.1:2193412-2210846 GCA_003113815.1 Sphenodon punctatus
GCATGTCTGTCGTGTTCCCCCGGCCCATGTTCTCTCTGATTGCCCCCGGGCGGTGGTCACGATCCTGTCACTTCTGTTGGGGCTGCATGTGTCACCACAGCCCGTGGTGAATCCGTTCACACCGGGGTGGAATTCACTGTGGTGAACTGGAACACGTCACTTCTGAAATCACCCATAGTCTCTACAACTGAGGTGTAGATTACGGAAGGGTCATTTTCCCTACCACCTATTTCCCCCGACCTTACTCCCCTGGGGAATATCCAAGAGACTCTCCTTTTGTAAATTAGTAATTTCAAATGAGGCCAACTGAAAAGATTGCTTATGCCCCGAGTGTGTTCCAATTGGGGTCGAGGAATAATTTATTTGTCTAAATCTGGTGTTTGTATCCTTACTACCATCCCTTGGTTGCTCAGCCAATTTATTTGCATTTTTTAAAAAGCTCTAATTTATTGCAAAGTTTACCCAAACACCCTAGGATTTATGATTGATCTGCTTTTAACCTATCCTCTACCACCTGCTTGAAAGTCCCAACTCCCTTATTCAGATCATCTCAATGATTGACCCCCTCTTGGAGTTGGATCTCCATGGCTCGTTCTTCTGATAAATCAATCAGGTTCCCTGTGTCTCTTCTGTTAATAGGTATTACTTCAGAAGCCTGTTCATTACCCAAGGGACTCTTCAGATCCCTTGTGCAACAAGGTGACCATAGCTCAGGATGTTTTTTCTTAAGATCCCTAGTTCCTCCCTCTTTACTGTTGAGTAACCAAGAATGTATCATTAATAAAGCTATAAACCTTTGCAATAAACACTGCTCTTGAATTTAGCAGCACTTCGTGTTTGAAGATCTCCAATACCACACCCTGAGATTTAAAGGTCACCCTTAGCATCCAGAGACCCCTGGAGTGGCTAAAATGATCTACAGCACAAATATCTTTACTCGTAATTGGAATGCGTAGTAGAGCTCTCAGATGTTCTGCCACATCCAGGGGAGTAGACCAGAAAGGCAAGTTCCCCGAAGGGAGTGGCAGAACTGTAAAAACCACAGCCCCTGGCAGGAAGCTAAAAGGTTACTTAAGTTCCTGGGGAACACCTACCCCACCCCACCCCAGTGCCTTTATGGGTTCTCTACCTTTGAATGTGTGTGTGTTGAGAGAGAGAGGGGTGTGTTTTGAGAGAGAAAGGTGAGTGTTTGTGTGTGTGTGTTGAGAGAGAGTGAGAGGTGAGTGTGTGTGTTAGAGAGAGGTGAGTGTGTGTGGAGAGAGAGAGGTGAGTGTGTGTGTGTTGAGAGAGAGAGAAGGGAATGTGTGTGTGGAGAAAGCGAGAGAGAGAGGTGTGTGTGTCTTTTGAGAGACTGAGAGAGAGGCATGTGTGTGTTGAGAGAGAGGTGAAGACAAAGTAGTCCTAATGATATCTTTTATTGGGGCAAGTGATGTGTTGTTGGTGGAAATGTGCAAGCTTTCAGGCCTCACAGGGTGCTTCCTCAGGCAAGTAGGAGTCAGAAGGAAGATTTGAGCAACGTACATTGGCTATATACCATGTAACAGAGGAGGCAGGTGGGGGGAGAGAAGGGGGCTAAATGAACCATAGTAACAGAAGGTGAGAACAGGCAGGGGGGAGATAAGCGATACAAAGGAGAAGAGTGTGAAGGGAGGGTGGGGGTACATTAAAAGATACAGGAAGGCAGTGAGTGAATAAGCACTAGAAACAAGGTGTGAGTGGAGCTGAAGATAGGCAAAGCAGAGTGGGGGATGTAATAGACAAGGGCAACGGAAGGAGGGAGGAAAGTGAGAGTCTGAAGAAGGGAAAAGGGGGGAAAGACTGAAGGGGTGTGTAGTGCAAAGGGAAGGGGGATGCAAAAGAAGGTTACAGAAATAGATACAGGTATGGATTGATAAAATACAGTAATGGCTAGTGCAGAGTGCAGACCTGTTTGGGTCGAAAAAACATGTCAACAGAAGAAAACATTGGTATTTAATAAAAGAAACTTTGGACTTGACATTGAATTCCAGAAAACAGTGGACTTGATTTTTTGGATCAATATCCTTCAAGTGTGAATTTGGTTTCAACACACAATTTTTAGTTCATTGTTATAAGTTTGACTAAGTGATCTACTGATTGATTGTGTCTATGTATCTCATTGGCCGATTTTAGACGAGACGCTCCCACGCAGGTCCCCCCATCCCCACACATCCAGATGCCTGTCTGAAGGCGGAGTGGGGAGGAGGGGTAGGGTTGTCTAAGGCACCAATGCAGCACCTGCAATAAGTATTTTCCCTAAGTGTTCCTTAAAAATTTGCATAGGTGGCAACCCAAATGTTTATTTATATATTTATTTCAATTTTTTTTAAAAAGTAAGTAAGTAAGTAAGTAAGTAAGTACTTACTTACTATTTCAATTTAATATCTCGCCCCTCCTGCCATCAGGCAGCCCGGGGCGGCTTACAATATAAAACTATTGTAACCTCCTCGCTGGCCTTCCCCGCTCTCACCTTTCTTCCCTCATCTCTGTTCAAAACTCTGCTGCCAGGATCATCCACCTAGCCCGTCGCTTTGACCATGTGCAGCCGCTGCTCTCCTCTCTCCACTGGCTCCCTCTTCCTGAACGTATTCTGCACAAGCTCCTTGTCTTCACCTACAAAGCCCTCGCTCCCGCCTACCTCTCTGCCCTGATCTCCCTCCGAACCCCTGCTTGAGCCTCCGCTCCTCCTCCATCCCCTCCCTCACCCTCCCACACCTCCCCTGATCCCCCAACCGCCTTTGTCCCTTCTCCCTCGCTGCCCCGCGTGTCGGAACTTCCTCCCTGCCCTAGTCCGCCTGGCCCCTACCCAGGGGTGTAGCAAGGTTGAGAAGGGCCCAGCTCAAGCCTCAGTTATGGGCCCCACGTGTGCGCGCGTGCAAAGCACACGCGCGCTCCAAAAACCCAAAGTGGGTGGAGCTTAAGGGATGGGGCAGGGCTTAAGGGATTGGGCGGGGCCTGCTGACAGCTTCTAAGTATACAAAATCCAGTGGCTAGGAGTTATAACTCTGGCCATAGACAAGCATGGCCTCCCAATGCTTCCCTCCTCCCTAGCCAAGCTTCTACCACCCCTCCCCAGGAGTGGTTTCCTCTGCAGGGGCAGCCGGGCGGGCAGTGAGGCAGGCACAGAGAGATTGACTGCGTCCACTGCCTTACTGGAGGAGGGGGTGAGCTTAGCCAGTCTGGCCTCCAGGGCCTGTTGCTTCTTGCTGCCGGTGCCGCCTGTGCCTTGTGCACGCATGTGGTGCGACCAGTCCAGAGGTGCTGCTATCAAACACACCAGACACCCAAAATGCAGCTAGCTTATTAAGTGCATTATGCCATGAAAAAAGACATTATATATATAACCAGTTCAGTTGTGCCCCATAATCAGTTCATGCTGCCCCCACCCATAACCATTTAATTTATGACCCCGGGGCAGCGTGATTTGATTATTTGGGGGGCGCAAATGAAGTGGTTATGGGGTGGGGGTTTAAAGACAGTATTCCTGTTAGCAATAACTTCATTAAGAAAAGTTAGTGAAATAGCAGCTATAATAATCTCAGAACCATATTTGCAGATTTATTTTCCAAGACAGAATAGAATTGCTTTACATCCTAAATTCCTACCTAAGATAGTATAAGTAAGACAGTTGTGAGAATGTGGCCCTTTTTACACGGGCCTCTCCTCCCACCCATGAACACACAGATTTCTGTGTGTTCATGGGTGGGGGAACCCCGTGTGAACAATGTGGTGCACGCACCCATGGTGTGTGTGGGTGCATGCACGCCTGCCTAACACGCATCCCCACTCACCCCCACCCCCTCATCCCCATGCATGGAGCAACTGGGGGAAACAGCGGTTACTCCATGGGTGTGGATGAGTGGGGGGTGAGTGGGGATGCATGTGCAACCGTGTGCATGCCCTGTCCATGCACTGGCGTGCCCACAGACCCCACCCCCACTCCCACCGGGTGGAGCCATGTAAAAAATAGCATGTGAGGAGCCACTTGAAGAAGAACAGAAGGTTGCTACCTTGTAAAGAAGGTTCTTTAAGATGGTTCTCAACATTCTCACAGCACCCACCTTTCCAGTTCCACATGGATTTTTTCCCTTATATTTCTAGAAAGGGTTGGAAGGAACTGTCATTCTGAGGGGGAGAGTGCTTTTTATACTAGAGGAGCTCGAGACCATCATGCAGTCTATTATTTGAATAGGGTGAGCGTGCACAACCCAGTTGTGAGAATGTTGGGAGCCATCTCAAAGAACCTTCTTTACAAGGTAGCAACCTTCTGATCAGCAAGTGGGCAGGAGCTGTTTGTAAATAAATAGCTTTATCTCCCTGATCTGTGTCTGCTGTTGCTGCGGCAGCGCGCTACTAGGAGGCAGAGGCAGGTGAGGGATGGGGACTGGAGCCAGGGAGGGGAGGCAGCAGAAGAACTTAGGCTGCATTCTCACCTGGCGGTGGTGGCAGCAGGAGGGGTGAGGGAGACTCAGCGTGGAGGAGCCAGCAGATGGAAAAGTGCAGATCTGTCGGGCTCTTTTCCCAGCTGGCTCCTCCGCCCTCCCACCTCCCTCACCCCTCCTGCTGTCACCACCGCAGCAGGTGAGGGGGACAGCTTTCCCTATGCCCCCCCCCGGCAGGGCCTGGGTACAAATGCACCCCCGTGCCATGGTAGCTACGCAACTGCCCCCACCCTCCACACCTTCAAGTCCCTCCTCAAAACCCACCTCTTCCGCTCCGCCCTTCCTAACTCCTGCTAATCATCCCCACCCAGGATTATCCCCCACCTGTTATCTGTATACTCCTAATTTACTGTAACCAAGCCAAGAACGTGCACCTGAGTTCTCACATCCTCGTGAATGTCGCATCCCGTGTCTCTCCCTCTGTTCCCCCTTCCCTGTCTCCCCTCCCCCTGTCTTTAGATTACAAGCTCTCGGGCAGATACCATGTCTATCTTATTTTCTGTAAAGCGCCAGGTACATTGCTGATGCTATATAAATGCTTATAATAAAATAATAATAATAATATAATATAAAATCTTTTTTAAAACTGCAAAAAGGAGGGCAACATTTAGCACCACCCCACCCCCATACCCCCTCCACCCTTTCACCCCTCTCCCCTACCAAACACCTGGTGGAACAGCCAGGTCTTACAACTTTTCCAAAAAGAGGGGAAGTCCGTGGCCAGCCGCACCCCCACCGGAAGGGAGTTCCACAGCCATGGCAAGGCCACTGAGAATGCCCTCTCCTGCGTGGCCCCCCGGAAAACCCGGGGGACCTCAAGCAGGGCACCCACGGAGAACTGCAGGGGTCGATCTAGCACCCAGGGGATGAGGCGGTCCCGCAGGTAGGCAGGGCCTAGACTGTTTAGGGCTTTATAGGTCAAAACCAACACCTTGAATCGGGCCCAGAACACTATCGGCAGCCAGTACAGAACACGGAGCACTGATGTTATGTGCTCCTGGCAGCCCAATCCCACCAGAGATGGGCCATCGCATTCTGCACTAGCTGCAGCCTCTGAGCCATTGTCCTGGGTAGTCCCACACAGAGCATGTTACCATAGTCTAGTCTAGAAGTGATGAAAGCATGGATGAGGGTGGCCAGGTCAGAGTCTGAAACATACGGCCGAAGCCGCTACATCAGATGTAATTGGTGAAAGGCACTCCTTGCCACAGTCTCCACCTGGGCATCCAGGCAGAGCTGTGCGTTGAGGAGCACCCCCAGACTCCGCACCTGGGGAACCAATGCGGGACAGACCCCATCCACAACAGGGGCCATGTAACCCCGTCACCTTACCCACCAGCATCACCTCCCTCTTGTCAGGATTCAGCCTCATTCGGTTGGCCCTCATCCAGTCCCCCACAGCCGTCAGACACCAGGTAAGCACCGAGACTGCAGGGCCTGGGTCTGTTGTAAAAGAGAGGTACAGCTGGGTGTCATCCGCATATTGATGACACCGCATGCCGAACCTCCTAATCACCTCACCAAGCGGCTTCATATACACATTGAACAGGAGAGGGGACAAGACAGAACCCTGCGCCACATCACACGAGAGGTCTCGGTAGGATGAAAAATATTCTCTAAGTACCACTCGCTGAATTCTTCCTGCTAGGAATGTCAAGAACAGTCCTGCCCACTCCTGCCCAGTCCCACAGGCGCGTCAACGGTATCAAACGCAGCCGAAAGATCTAACAACGCCAACAGGGTCGACCGACCCCGGTCTAACTCTTGGCGCAGGTCATCCACCAAGGCCACGAGCTCAGTCTCCTGTGACCCACACATCGCCCACTCATGCCCTCCCATGGAGCAACGGGGAAAAATCTAGGATGCTCCATGCGGGGGCAGGCTGACCGTGTGTGGGTAGGGGTGAACACACATCGCACAGCCATCCTGGCCCGTTTGGTGTCTCCCCCCCCCCCCCCCACTCACATGACGACGTGGGCGCTCCAAGCAGCATAGATGGACCTGCCCTCCCCCCCCCGCAGCCATGCCCATTTAAAAACGGCCATAGATTACGATCTGTATTTTTCTGTCAAAGATACTTGACAGGTTTTTTCCGCTATTGTTCCCCTCATTTTTTGATTTCTTGTCATGTCTGTGACAACAGTGAGGTAGAAAGGTGGCCAGGACGATGGGGTATTGGGGGAGGACACGCAGACTAGGTCCTTTCCCTGCCGCAGCTTCTGCTGCCGCTGCCTGGGTAACGGGGAGGAAGAACGGGCACGAACCTTTCTCGCAAATTAAAGGGAAAGCTCGGGGCTCGTCTCTGGGAGCTTCTGATGCTGCCACTGGGGTAGCAGCAGCAGAGAGGAAGGGACCTGGAGGCTCTGGGTCTGTTCCCCTCTGCCATTACCCCAGTAACAGTTTCAGAAGCTCCCTGACTATTCTCTGTGACCAGAGAGACAGTGGGGGAGGATGCTTTGCAGCAGGGAAAATTACCTGTCTCTGCAGCACAGGCACACACCCACACACACACACACACACCCACCCACCCACCCACCCACACACACACACACCCAGCGTTGGGTGTGAAGGTTCTATGGCAGTTGGGCAGCTGGGGAGCTGAGAGAGTGACGGAGGGATTTCAGGAAAGGAGGGTGAGGCGGTGTGCTGGAGTGTGACCCATCTGTCTGCTGGGCTGGCTGCCCAGGGGGAACCAGGATCCCCCTTCTTGTTGGTGAATGGGGAGATCCAGCTCCCAGAGGATTGACAGCTGTGGCTGAGCTGTTCAGGCCTCATCATCCCCTTTCCTTCTGTCCTCCCATGGTGGCCTCTCTCCCACACGATGGAGTGGTACAAGTTCATCTGCAAAGCATCATCCTGCCTGGGTTTCCTATTCATGCTCATCGCCTTGGTCACCCCCTACTGGATAACGGTTGAAGAGTCCCTCCTCACAACCAACGCAGGGCTCTGGAATATGTGCGTTAACTGGAGCTGCACATGGCTCCACGTGGATTCAGGTAAGGGAGCTCCCCCAATGCCCCTCGGCTACCCCCATGACTTTGCCAGTGTCTTTCCATCCTGATCTAAAGCCCTTTGGGCAATGCCTCTGGGCCTCTCCAGACAAAGACTGGGTATGCAAGGCATGAAGAAGAAGGGATGTTTCTTCTTGCTCAATTATTGTTTCTTTAATTCTCCAGCTTGGATTCTGGCCTCCAGAGCCTTCATAATAATCGCTGCAGTCCTTGGCTTAGTGGCAACCGCCTCTGTCCTCACCACCTTCTCTCGATTCCGCAGATATAAGTTGGCTGCTGTCGTCAATATCTTCACAGGTACTGCTCACCCAGCAAGGAGATGCCGCTGCCTCTTGGGCAGCTGTTTATACTGGGATTCCCTGCCTGCATTAACCTCCAGCAACTGGGGGAGCTGTTTTCCATGACAAATCATTACTGTGGCTAATGTTCCCATAAAGTATAGTTCCCAGACCGGTCTGTTTTTATAACTGCTTGAAAATATGCAAGAAGTCCTGTTATTCCAACTAAGCTCTGCGGGGGATGAGGTTTTCTACAGTAATATTATGTGCAGCATTTGCCAATACTTGTCAGGAAGTCTGAATTACACTGTTGTGGGTTAACCTGGGACTATGAGTGGAAACACACAAGGAGTTAAGATGCAGCCACCTTCAGGGAAGGGCAGAAGTTTGTACAAGGATCCCTCACTTAGCACTGAGATGTAGCCACCTCTGGAGCAGGCTTTCAGTTGATACCTGTATCATTATTGAACACAGACTCTCGGTTCTTCTGGCCATAGGTCTCATTACATTCTCAGTTGTGCTGCTCTATGGCAAGTCCCTGGAATCCTTCGATTTTACTGAACATCCTGAGACAACAGTGCTACCCTCCTGGTCCTACGCTCTGACTTGCACTTCCTGCGTCTTGTTCATCCTGAGTGGTGAGTGCAGTGGCGGCTCGTCATTAAGGTCAGTGGCGATGAGCCCCACCAGAAACCAGGAAAAATAAAAATAAAGTTCAGACTTACTGCATTTATTTTCATGTGTCTGTGGCTGTGCTTTCTCAGAGAAAGAGAGAGAGATTACAGCAGCAATGTGGCTGAAGTAGCAGCCAGGCCATCTACCAGTAGGGCCAGCCTTAGGCAGGGGCTATGGCCCCGGGCAAGGGGTGGGGCAAAAAACGGTTCCATTTCCGTGGGACATTTCCATGAAAATAGAACAGGTACCCCCACATCCCCATTTTAACAAAAACAATTCTGACTGGAAACATTTCTGATTGATGCATGCACCAAATGGCCAGCAGGCTGAGGTGCACGTGCGCCGAATGGTGCTAAACGGAAGCACCATTTTGTACATGCGCTATTGGTCTACGGCCATTTTGTGCATGTACAAATGGCTGATTTTCTTTTTCATTTCCAGTGGAATTTGAGCCGGCAGAGCTGAAACTTGATTCTTGGTTTCTCGTGTTTCTCAACGAGAATTTCTCATTCTTGCAAATGAGAACGATATGAGAACCAGCTGGATTCTCGCTGAGAAAAGTGGGAATCTTGAAAAACAGAATACTCAGTGCTGATGGGGGGAGGGAGGAGGAAGCCACACTGTTCCCTGCTCAGCTTTCTTACTTTGTCAGGGACTGGCAGCTGTCTCGGTGGGGAAAGTCTTCTGATGGCAGATTTTCAGGAATGGGAGGGGGGAGAGCAGGATGGAGGAGGCAGACTCAGCTGATATTTTAGCATTCTATTGGCTAGCAAGAGTCAGCACAGCTAAGAGAATGCTGAGAAGTTGTACCGAGCCCGCCTCTTCCTTTCAGCTCTCCCCCCTCCCATCTTGAAGTCCTTTCCAGAAGGGAGGAGGGAGAGCAGGATGGACGGGGCATATCATATGCATTCTATTGGCTAGCAGTAGTCTGAGCTCCCAATAGAATGCAGAAAAGCTGTGCTAAACCCGCCTCTTCCCTCCCATCTGTTTCTAGACCCAGACAAGGTAATCACATGGGTAAATAACATGTGCAAATCGATTGCAGTTCTTCTTCGAGTGGCTCCTCCCATTCTCACAATTGGGTTGCGCATACATGCCCTTCTCTTGCTGGCAAATACAAAGCTTGCTAGATTTGAAATGGCCACGTGATGGTCAAGCCCCCTCCACTATATAAGGTACACGCCCGCCTTCCTTCCAACAGTTCCTTCCAACCGCTATTGCAGCTTGCTGGCTGATCTTTGCTCGCTAGTATTAGGAACACTTTTACCTTAGAAATGGCTAAGGAAAAGCATAGTTTTAAACAATTTTTTTCATGTTGAAGAAAAATGACTAATAAAGACCCTCATGGTCAATATGTTTGGGCACTTCACACTGTCATGGGTTGGAGGTCTGCACCCCCACTTTACCGGGTTTGGGTGACTCAGGTTCCCTTGCTTACAGCCCACTTGAATCAGTTTTTCTCTCTGGCTGATTCAATCCTGAAGCACCAAGGGCCCGATCCTTCCCATTTACAGACTCTTTATTCTCTGGGTTCGCGAGAGTTTGGAAACTCAAGTTGCTTGTTGTGTTTCCAATGCTAGACACAGACACGTCTTCATAAAGATAAGAAGAAAGTTTATTGATTACATAAGCAAGATAGTTGATACAGAGTGGTAACTAGAAATCAAAGGTAAATATAACGTATTCCTAATCTATACTGGTTGAGTTCCTAGATAAGAATCTTACCCTACAAAGGTCCATAAGTTCTGGTCTGTTCTCAGTCAGAGATGTAGGTGACTGGGTGCTGGTTCTTAGACAGTTTAAATCAAAGTCCCCTCTCTCAGTTCATGACTTGGCTCAGCCTTCCTGGTGCCAAATGTTGAGTGAGTTCCCAATAGTCACTGTTCAAGAGGTCGCGAAGATGGCTTAATGGCCTTGGCTTAAATAACAATTCCGAGTCCTTTGTTTCTCCTTCCCACCTTGGAGCCTGCATGGTTCGAAGCACGTAGGCAAAAGGCAAACAGGACAGTCCACTTGCATCTCCACAGGTGTCTGGCTGGCTGTGGGCTGAATCCACACTCTTTATCTCTTTCCATTTCCTGGAGTTTCGTCAGTATTACAGTACATGAGTTCAGTTTTACAGGTCTCAGTTGTAACATATTTACTAGGCTTGTAGCTTACGTGTAGGCCAGTATCACATGTGTGTGACCTTATGTTCCTTCGTGACACACACAATCCTCAAGATTGCCCACCATGCCTTCTCCTGAAGCCGAAGACATTAAGGGAAAGAACCCTGAGACTGCTAGCTGTTCGTAAAGAGCTTGAAGGTAAACAAAAGGCTTTACAGAAAGCACCTTAGGCAATCCGCTTCAGCCCCCTCCTCTTCAGTGGTTCCCAGTATAGGAGCGGAAGAAACAGTCTCCGCAGCACCAAGTCTTACGGATTTGTCCCTTCGGGACTCGGTTAGAGAAGGCCCATCATCTTCTAATGAGCCGGGCTCACCTACAGCTAAGAGACTTAAAAATACTGAAGGGGAAGAGCCTGCTTCCATAGCAGTTCACTCAACCTCCCCGATTACTTCAGATGATGAGGATGTTATGATGACGGGATTATCTCCCCCCCCCACACACACCATTTCACCGGTGTCGTCGGTGACTATATTCTCTCAGATACATAATGTCCAGGAGGAGGCGAACCCCAGATTTGAGGGATCTCTGTACCAACCTCCAAAACTGAAATGGATCACTGCCCCCCAGCCGGAGCAGAAACATCAAAGAATTGTTCTACCTAAAACAAAAAGCATAGACTCTGATTTTCCTTGGGAATATTTCAAAACCCAAGAAGAAACTAGGCGAAAGGAGAACAATATGATTGTAACCTGCCTTCAACAACTTATTGAGGCTACTAAGGCTGTGAGAACCGAAGTTGAGCACTTAGCACTGAAATGCAGCCACCTCTGGAGCAGGCTTTCAGTTGATACCAGTATCATTGTTGAACAGACTCTCGGTTCTTCTGGCCATAGGTCTCATTACATTCTCAGTTGTGCTGCTCTATGACAAGTCCCTGGAATCCTTCGATTTTACTGAACATCCTGAGATGACAGTGCGACCCTCTTGGTCCTACGCTCTGACTTGCACTTCCTGCGTCTTGTTCATGCTAAGTGATGAGTGCAGTAGTGACTGGTCATTAAGTGCAGTGGCGATGAGCCCCACCAGAAACCAGAAAAAGGAGGCCGCAGCAGTGAGGCTGGGCTCTCGCTGCATGGCCGTGCCTCCCCCCAATGGGTCTGGCTGCAGCTGCTGTTGGAGTTGCCCTCTCCCTTCTTCCCGACACGATTAGGCTGCTGCAAGAAGCTGTTGTGGAGTGTGTGTGTGTGTGTGTGTGTGTGTGTGTGACAGGATTTGGAAGCCTGTGTGTAAATGAATGCGAGTGTGTGTGTGGCCAGACACAGACACAGTCTTGCCTAAACTCTGTGGTTTCAGTTGCTTATTGTACTGATGGGTTGTTGTTTAAAAACCCCGTATATGGCACTTTGTTTTCATAAGCAAGCACCAGAAGGCCAACTGCTAAAGGCCATGGGAAGGGGGTGGGGCCATAGGAGCCCCCCATTTTGTTTTCGCTCCAGGCCCTGCAAATTCTAGGGTTAGCTCAGCCTACTGGCATAGTCTAGTAACGCTCCTTGGGGCTAGCTGGCCTTGTCCCCGTCGGCAGGCATTCACAGGGAATGGGGAAGTTCCTTTCTCCAGGCACCTAGGCCTGTGGATGGAGCAGCTTGGGACTAGCTCCAAGGCGTGTGACTACAATACGCCAGTAGGGGGCTCTGCTGCTACTTCAGCTACTGCTGCTCTCTGCACTTGCCGGACTCCACATCCAGAGGGGCTTCTCCCATCACGGAGGGGGGCCGACTCCTCTTCCTCCACATTGGTTCATGCTCTTTGACCCACTCCTGCTGGCGGCTGGCCAATGAGGAGAGGCTTCCATTCTTTTGAAGTGCCAGCACTAAGGAGCCTGGAGGGTGAGCACAAGAACAGAGAAGAGCAGGACACAGATACTTGGGACAAGCTGGGGGTTGTTGGGGGTGTGTGTGTGACTGGACTTCTTTCTCTGCCCCAGAGAGGGCTGGTGTGCAGAAAGCTGCTTGCTGTGAGGAGTGGGGCTGGGATAAGAGCTTCAGTCTCTTCTAGGGTGGCCACTGACACATCGGCAGAAAAGAGGGCAATCATTTGCATGAAATTTACATATGCCAATTTTATACTAATTTATGCAGATTTGTGGGGCATAGGGCCGGGCCGGAAGTGGACGGAGCCAAACCAGTGGTAGGTGGGGCCAATGGTAGGCGGAGCCAACCAAACGGTTAAGCCAGTGGTGTGCCTTAACCCGGCAGCAAGGAGTTCCTAGAGTTAACATTGGCGGGAGATTAATTAGTTAACCCTGTGAACTTGCTGCTGCGTGAAGCCCTGCCACTGGGGGATAGAGAACCCTCTTACTAAGGTCCCATCCAATGTCTTTCTCCCACTAGTCCCATTTCTCCCTAGCAGCCTAATAAAACAGAGCCCAGGTTCACTGTGAGGAGAAACTGATGTTTTAAGTGTCTCATTCGGTAATAACTACCAGTGATTCTCGACCATTTCAACCAACTTTCATTTTTCTATTTGTCTTTTGGTTTTTGTTTCCTTTTTTATGGGGAATAACACCAAAGTCAACCTCAGAAACCTTTGGGCAGCATTGCACATAAGAACATTGGAGGCAACACACTCAAGTTACCCTGAAAAACCTTTGAACAAGTTTGCACTTAAAACATTGGGGATAACACACTCGCATCAGACTGAGAAGCCTTTGAACAACAGTGCACGTAAGAACATTGGGGGCCACACACTCAAGTTGTGTTGTCTGCTGCTTCCCAAGAAGTGAAGATTTACACAAGATGACCGAGTTAACAAATCTCTTTATTTAACCCTGGATCCAGGCCTCTTACAAGCTCTCAGTTCCTCAGCCCTTTCCCCAGGCCTTCCTCCCAGGAGCTGAGCCTCAGAGCCAGCCCCCAGGTGTGTGTGGCTATTTCTCTTAAAGGGCCATACCCTGGATCTTTGTGCATACGTTACACAAGTTACCCCGAAAAACCTTTGAACCAGTTTGCACATAACACTGGGGTTAAGGTAACACACCCACGTCATCCTGAGAAACCTTTGAACAATTCTCTCTCTCTCTCTCTCTCTCTCTCACACACACACACACACACACAGACTCTCTCACACAGACTCTCTCCGTCACACACACAGAGATTCTCTTTCACACACACAAACTCTTTCTTGCACATACACAGATTCTCTGAGACATTCTCTCCCCCTCACACACACGCACATAGATACACGCTCACAGATTTTCTCACACAGATGCTCTCTGTCTCTCTCTCTCTCTCTCACACACACACACACACAGATTCTCTCTCACACACACAAACTCTCTCTCTCGCACACACACATGCACTTCTTTGAGTGGCTCTGACCATTCTCACAACACCCAGAGGTTAGAATGGTCGGAGCTATGTTGAAGAACAGAAGGCTGCAACCTTGTAAACAAGGTTCTTCAGATGACTCTGAATGTATGTGAGAATAATCAGAACTATTCCGAAGAACCTTGTTTACAAGGTAGCGACCTTCTGCTCCACGAGGTTGGGTGCTGGGGCATCCAGGACTCAGGAGAGGTAGGTAGCGGCTGGGCCCAGTGCACCCTGGCAGGTGGGTGGAGGGGGCGGTGGAAGTTCCTCCCCCTCCACCCCCCACCCAGGCAGCTTCTGAGGGCGGGGGCTGTCCTGGGAGGAGAATGGGATTGATTGTTAGGCAGGAGCAGCCCCGCGGCTGGGCTCAGGCTGCAAAAATGGGATTTTGTCAGAGGAGAGGGCACAAGCAGCCAAGCCCCCCGGAGCTGGCCCAGCCCCTGGGAGGGCTTCACCTACCTGCCTCAAGTCGGGGGCCCCTGGAGGGATTGCGGCTCTGGCTCGTGGTGGCGGAACACTGGCTGTGTGCTGCAGCCTGCTGCCTGCCCTCAACAGTCTGAAATACATCCCGAGGAGGGTGGGAAAAGGGAGCAGCATCTCCTTCTCCTCCTGCTTCCCAGGCAGGCCTGGAAACCCTTCTCCACTATCCTGATGCAGAGAGACCCGGCGGCAGCAGCCAAGCTCCCACAACAGACAAGTTCTGAGGAGAGGCTTTCTCCTCCTAGTTGCTGCTGTGACAGCTCCACTCAGAGGCTGGAGCTCAGGGACCGCGGCAGGGAGCACTGATCTATGATCAGATTCAGCTGCTGCTGCTACTGACTCGCCTCCTACTCACTGGCTCCTCACCTCAAGCAACTGAACTCCCTCCGCTCCGCTGAGCCTCCGACTCACAATTAACCTCACTGGATGTCTTTAGACATAACGCTGTTCACTGTTCTGTAACACAGTGTCCTACCGTTACAGTGTTTACTGTTAGTGTACAGTCACTTGTCACGGGTTGGAGGTCCGCACCCCCACTTTACCGGGTTTGAGTGACTCAGTTTCCCTCGCGTACAGCCCACTTGAATCAGTTTCTCTCTCTGGCTAATTCAAGTCTGCCACAATGAAACTCCTTTGTCACCCAAGGACCGGATACTTCCCATTTACAGACTCTTTATTCTCTGGGTTCGCAAGAGCTTGAGGGCTCTTGTTGCTCACTTGTGTTCCAATGTTAGACACAGACACTTCTTCATAAAGATAAGAAGTAAGTTTATTGATTACATAAGCAAGATAGTTGATACAGAGCGGTTACTAGAAATCAAAGGTAAGCATAACGCATTCCTGATCTATACTGTTTGAGTTCCTAAATAAGCAGCTTACCCTATAAAGGTCCATAATTTTCTCTCAGTCCTTTGGCATATGTGACTGGGCACTGGCTTCTTAGTTGACAAAGAGCAAAATCATGCCTCTCTCCTCATGTTTTCTCCAGCCTGCTGCTGGCACGCTTTTCCGTATGCAGATATACAAGATGACTCTGGGAGAGCACCCTCAAGGTGACTCACTGGCCTCTTTATATAGTCCCTCTCCCTCTTTGTCGCTGTTCCCATCTTTGGAGAGACCTGCAATGTCCTGTAGGCAACCCAGGCAAACATAAAGGCCCATCTACATCTCCACAGGGTTCCGTCTGGCAAGTGTTCTCAAATACACATTTTTGGTATCTCTTTGCATTTCTTGTAGCCTGGTGACGTGTCAGAGCCCTAATTTGAGTTTTACAGTTCTCAGTTGTAACATTACATACATGTGGAACCTTTTGCATTATATATTTACCAGACTTGTAGTCTACATGTAGTCCCGTGTTACACGTGTGTGACCCTATGTTTCTCCGTGACACATACCATCATCACAGTGTTCACCCCAAACACTGATTAAACTGTCAAGACCTGGCAGTTGTTTACTTCCAGTGTTTGGGGTGAACACTGTGTTGACGGCCTGTCTAAACACTGTAATGGTAGGACACTGTGGTACAGAACACTGAACAGCGTTATGTCTAAAGACACCCACTGTGCTCCGGTCATGGACACGTGTAAGGACTCAGGGAAGGAATGCGCACATGCCGCACGCCAAAAATCTTCCTGCATCTGTGCTTTAGCCTTTCTGTAGCTTTCCCCCACAGCTGGGTGCACACACACACTTCAGAGGAGGCAGGCCAGGCAGCAGTGCAGCCCCGTAGGGAGGGGAAGGGGAAATTCCAGACAGCTGTATGGTCCGGTTCCTCTCCCCTCCCGGGCAGCTCAAGCTGTCTTGAAAACTGGGTGGTCCGGGGCAATCCCAGACCTATGACCACCCTAGCCTCTTCCATCTCACTTCCCTCCTCAGCTCCCAGTTAGGCCCCCATTGAGAGGCTAGCCTTGGTTGCTCCCGATATGGGGCCCACTGGATCTATGGCAGGGGAGGGGAATCTCAGACCTGGGGGGCCAAAGTTAGTCTGTGGCTAGTTTTTAAGTGGCCCCTTTCCAGCTCTTAGATCTGGCCCCAGATCCAGTTCCTACCCCCAAGCGCTGCATGATCTGGACTCTCCTCTTCCTGAGCACACCCCATAAATCTCACCAACCCTAGTAGCTTCTATGCAACCCTCAGGGCTTCTACTAATGATCAAAGTGACCCCTGGGAGGGAAAAGGTTCCCCACTCCAACTCTATAGGGATCCCCTCTCTCATGAGGGAAGGGAAATGAGGTAAGTTCCCTGTCCCCAGTCTGTCTTGCTTCTCCATTTGTTTGCGAGAGCCAGGGTTTAATTTGTGGGGGCCCAGGGTGGGGGACTTGCCAGGGCTTTGCCCTGGCAATTAAGGTCAAGGGGGAGCTGAGCCCCAGGAAATGTCGCCTCTAGGAGTGCGCAACCTGAAATGTGAAATAAACACTAGGAAAAGTAGGATATTGGCCTTTTAAGGGTTGGAAACAAAACCCAGAAAAAACCTGGGTGGTTTTTTTGGCTTTCATTAATGACTTTCCTGCATCACCCCTGCACGGATCATCATATAATTGTAAAAACCCATGTGTTATATTGAGCTGTAGAGAGGCAGGTTCATGCAGAGGTTGGGTTGCTAGCCGGAGAATAGGCTTCATTTCCCTGTTCTGACAAGCTCTGCGCTGGGAGGTGTGGCTTCTGGGGCAGTGCGGAGTGAACAACACTGCTTCATTTAGGGAACATACGCTTGTCTAATGTCCCTAACCCACGCTAACTGAGGGTCTCTGATTCCCCCACAGGAATCCTGAGCATTATCGCCCACGTCAAGAAAGTCCCCCAGAGCCCCCAGGTGCAGCCAGAGGAAGTCCAGGGATCACACAGTAAAGAGAACCCAGAGACACAAGAGACTGTGCCCACCCCTGTGTAGGCTGTATTTGTGTGACTGCAGGCGTGCGCACCTGCTCCCCGAGATGGGAGGGGCCAGCTCTGCTCTGTGTCTGGATCTAAATAGCATCCTGCTGCCCATGCTGGATGGAATGAGGCCTGCAGAGCGTGTGTGCATGCTTGCATGTGTGTGTGTGTGTGTGTGTG
>QEPC01000342.1:2234401-2253721 GCA_003113815.1 Sphenodon punctatus
CTGGTAAACTGCTTTGCTCCAGGCAGCTGTGGTCACTTTGGTTTCCATGGCAGCCTGTCACGTCTACAGCTGCGGCTACTTTAGGCTGCCTCAGGGCAGTGTGTGTGTGAAGAATGCATCCAGGAACTTACTTGTGGACTTGTAAACCCAGAAGATTGAAAGACCAGCGCACAAGTGTAAAAATGCCCATAAGACTATGAAGAGGATCTCATGGGGGGGATAAAATGACAGGCAAAAAAATCAATATTGCTAATGGACAAACAATGCACCTACTTAAAAATAATCCTACCTACACAGACACAACATCCAGTTCTAAGTGGTAGCCTAGTGGTTATTAAAGTGTTGGCATTTGACATGGGTTCCCATCCCATCTTAGCCATTAACTCACTGGATGGCCTTGGGCAAGTCACTGTCTCTCGGCCTCAGTTTACCATCTGGCAAATGGGAATAATCACGTCCTACCTCACAGGGTGGTTGTGAAGGTGGACTAGAGATTGTAAAGCACACTGAACATGGAAAGTACTATAGAAAGGATAAATAATAATGCTCAGGTGAGTGAGCTTGGGAGTCCTTCTGGATAGTTCATGGAAAACATTAACTCAGTGGAGTCAGAAAGTCAAACTATGTTATGAATTACTAGGGGGGGAAAGGCTATAGAAAAGGAGATATCCTACCACCACTAGAGGGTGGCCCTGCACCTTGAACAACATGGCACGTTCTGGTCTCCCCATCTCTAAAAGGACATACTGAGAGAAAGGCAACACAAATGAAGGGGGTAGCAGCTTGTCTACAAAAAGGCTGAAAGGATTAGGATGATTCATTTTAGAAAGCAGACGGAGGGGAATACTGATAGAGCAGAGGCAATCAAAATGTCAGCCATGGGCAACCTCAAGTAATGTTTCGGTGCCCCCCCCACTCCTATCTGTAAGTGGGAGTGGGGCCACGTTGGACAAGAGGGATCTCCTGTCCATTTCTAGAGTGGCCACGTCTCCTTCCAAAGGCTGTGAGGTCACGGTGCTCAGAAAGGAGTTATGGCTACGCTAGAAGGGTAAGGCAAAGCTCCCTGCCCCCTTCAAAGGGTAAAAATTAACGTGCAGCCAGTGTACCCGGCTACACATTTGGGGGTGAGGGGCAGCCCTGGCAGGGGCAGGTCAGAACACAGATCAAATGGGTGCCCAACCAGGCTGGCCGTCAAGCCCTCCCTTGGCAGGGTAATGGAACAAATGTACAGCCAGACGGCCTTGCCCCTTGTGCGCCCCCAGCTCCCCACCATGATGGGCACCCATGACAGTCAGCAATGGCAGCCCCGCAAACAAAAGCGCAGGCCTGGAATCATGGGGCCTGCCCTTGGCCCGGGGCTGTCGGGCAGGGATCATCCGGGGGACCGATTCAGGGCCAGTCACCTACCAAGCTGGGGCAGCAGTGGGCCCACATCTGGCAGCCCAGAAACTGACGGTCTCTGTCCCAGGCAGGCCATATAGTGTCCTCATCTTGTGTTTCTACCCAAAGTAAATTGTGCCAGCACCCCTGGCCAGGCAGTAAAACTATTTATTACATTTATTTATTTAAATGGTTTTACTACCACGCCCCTCCTGCCACAGACAGCTCAGGGCGGCTTACAATCACGACCACTTAAAACAGTAATAAAACTAAAATGAACATATTAAAAACCACCCCTAAGAGGAGGATAAAAATAACCCACTCAACCCCTCCAACCCATCCCTCACCCAAAGACCACCCTAACCCCCACCCCATTGAGTCTTTGCGGGGAACAATACTAGTTAGGAAGTGAAAATTTCAAAAATAAGGGGCACTGCTGTGAAGGATTCTGAAAGAAGGGATGACCGTTATGTTCCCTGGTGAGCAGAGGCGTTCAGAATAGAGGATGCCCGTGTCCTGTAGAATGGTAGGGTTCTGAAATGGAGCGGTCCACAAAGTAGTATATCGCTCAAGACCAGGTATTTGGATGGGGGGAGGGGGAGGGAATAGTAAAGTTGTGACAATTTGTGACAGAGAGGAGAAAGGGGATTGGTTGTAATGTAACTACCCGGGGCGGGCTACCTAGGCAGAGTAGAGCTCTACCCAGGTAATTCTGGCCTCCCCTGTGATAGAGGCAGAGTATTACCACCCTGAAGAGCCAGTTTTGTTAGTGGATAAGGTGCTGGACTGGGAAAGCAAGGTTCAAATCTCACCTTTGCCAATGAACTCCTGGGTGACCTTGGGCAAGTCCCAACCTCTCAGCCTCAGTTCCCCATCTGTAAAATGGGAATGTGTGTGTGTATGTGTTTCCTTCATCCTTCTCCATCTTAAAACTGTAAGCCCACTGGGCAGGGACCTGTCTGAAAATCTGTGACTGTAAAGCGCTGCATACGCAGAGTAGCGCTGTAGAAAGAGTTAGTAATATCAGGAATGAGAAGCAGGGGGAAACGACCAGAGAAAGTTACCCTCTCTCGTAACACCGCTATTAGGAGACACCAGATGAAACCACCAAAAGGAAGTGCTTTTCCTCACACGTTGACCAGTGGGGCTCGCTGTACAGCTGGTTCAAAGAACGAGACAAACCCATGGAGGAAAGGTTTGTTAATGGCGATTCGCCATTATGCTCAGGGAGGTTAATCTTCTGCTCTGGGAGTCCTTAAACCTCAGGGAGCTGGGGATTAACTTGTGGGACTTGTCTTCAAAGGAAGTGGTCAAGGCCAGTAGCACAGCTAGCTTTTAAAAAGGATTCAAATATACTTACTGTCTGTCTGCCTTCCTCTGCTGACTGTTGCAACCAACCTGATTGTAACCAAGCCAAGCACACGCACCGTGAGACTTCGCATCTGCTTGAATGTTTGTGTGTCTTCTCTCCTCTCTCCCCCATGGTCTTCCCCTCCTCGTCTTTTAGATTGTAAGCCACAGGCAGGGACCGCGTCTATGTGTATGTTCTGTACAGCGGCAGGTACATGACCGGCGCTATATAAATGTTTATAATAATAATAATAATAACCCAAGTAGGTTGGGGATGTAACATCTGACTGTCAGGAGTTGAGGGAATGGCAGGGAATGGATTATTCCAGTATACCTGCAGCAGCCCTGTAGCTAGCTCTGCAGTGCCATGGGTTCTTTCAAGTGGCATGGAAGTTGCTCTGCCAACCCCTTCCCTGCTTCTCCCCCTCCAGGTACACTAGCTCTGGGGTTGCTCCCAAGCCCATCGTGGGTGTAAACAGAACAGATGGCAGCTCCGAGGGTGCCCACGGATGCCCCCGCCACCCTGGGTTGAGAGGTCCCATCTGAAGGGCGCCAGGCAGATGCGTGCCACAGAGCAGGCTGGGGCAGCCCAGCGTAGCATACTCTACACTATCCAGGAGCCTGCTGCGCCCACCCATCTGCTGCCCCGTTCAGCACCATGGAGTCCCAGGTTCCGGCCTAGAGCATTGGGCAAATGTCTGCAACAGTATGAGGGGGGTGCTGCATGGGCAGACCACAGCCGGGGACATCGCTGGCCTGTCTGATGTGGGCCCAGGCGGAGCTGGGAACAGGCAGTCGTGAAGCTGCCCCCTGGAGCAGCTACGCAGGCTCCCTTTCCGTCTGAAAACACCCTGTATGAAGAACTCCAACAGCTTTAAGTGGTGCATTGCTGCTTCGTGCCACTAGAGGGAACCAGCACTTCAGGAATTTCCCCCATTTTCCCCCATTCCTGCTTCTGTAGGAGCTGGACCAGCAGCTCTGCCTCCTGATCCCCATTTTGAGACATAAATAAAATCCCAGGATACCAGCAAAGCCATGTAAAGTCTAGCAGACACCAATCATCCACAGACCCCATGAAGGCTCCCAGCCCACAGTCAGCAACCTGCAGCTGGTCTGCAGCCAGCATCCCTTAGATGGAAAAGGCCCCAAACCCAATCACAGGACCCATCCCATCCCTCTAGGTGGGGCCAGATCAGATCCCGGTGCCTCCTACAGAAAGGCCAGCTGGAACCCACAGCAGACAACACCCATAGGGGACGGGGAACTTTCCCCCTCCCATGGGATGCTTTGAAATTTAGTAAAGGCTCAATGGGACAGATAAATACTTAAAGGGGCACTCAGCCATGGTGGAAAGAAGGGGAGAGTCCAGGTCATGGATCCTATGCTTGTGTGCACGCTCTCATCTCTGCTCCCTTCTCATGAGCTCACTTTTGGTACTTGAGTGTAAAAATTAGATCCATGGGCCAGATCCACAAATTAGAAAGGGTCCAATATTTTTTAAAGGGGCCAGTCACATACTGGATTTGGGTCATGGGTCAGAGTTCCCCCTCCACTCCTGCTCTAGGTCCCAAAAGACCCATATCCTGTCACCCCCCGCCCCAACATCTGGAGCCAGATCAGAGCTGTTGCCTCCTACAGGGGGGAAAAGTCTCTTCTCCCCTCTTGTTTGCATTATTCTGAACACCTCTGACATAGCGCCCCGACACACAGACACAATAACAACTCCAGCCAAACATGCCTCCTTTATTCACAACAATCCAGGCAGCTAACCACCGCCAATTAGTCCCTTGTTACATTAGGTGACAGTTAACTAGTCAATTAAAACGCACACAACAAATAGCCATTGGCCAGGCTTGGCCTGAGTGGGACAAAACAAGATTAGAACCATAACTATTTTGGATGGGGGTGCAACTAGGAACGTATTAAGGAGCCCCCCCAATCACACCTGTGAGGCTTCCTGGAGGCACGTTCTCTCTCTTTCCCAACCTTCCAGGTGCTGTTTACATTGGGGGGGGGGGGGAGGAAGGGGTGCACTGTGAGCAAAGGAGCGAAAGGCAGGCCTGACACTTCCTCTCCTCCTCTCTCAGTGCGTGCCACTCCTCCAGGATGCAGTGCGGGGAGGAGAGACAGAGAGCGGAGAGCACTGAGAAGGTGGGGGCAGCTTGGTTTGATCAAAACCTGGGCTTAATGCAAACAATGAGCCAGGCCTGTTGGGTCCATGAGTGGGCCTGGCTCCCCTCCAAAGCTCTATAACGCCACAGCACACACCCTGAGAGTTGGCCTCTGCTTCCCGCCACAACCAATCTGGTAGCATCATTTAGCACCACCAGTTCCTGTGCTAACTCCATCACTGGCCTTTCCATTCTGGGGAGGTTTTTGGTGGCACTGGGCTATTCCCTATTAAGATAAAACCTCAACCTTAATGGCTTTTGAGATCCCTGCTTTTTTTTTTCAGAACCCCCCCTTCCTGGCATCTCCATTAACACTGCGATATTGTGCTGGCTTTCCACCTTCATCAGAGGGAGCCTGCTGCACTAACCCAGTGAGGCACCGCACATCATCTGCGCAACCCACAGAAACCACGTTGCCCTCACACCACCTGTCCTTAGATGAGGACAATATTGCAGTCTCAAGATAGCTTTGCTATGCCTCAGTAAGTGCCCCATCTAGGTAGGGACCCTACATCATCAACTCTCTCTTGTGATTTCGCTCAGGATTTGAACAGAACTCTGTCCAAGACAGTTTAAACATTTAAAAAAAACAAAATACAGAGAGTTACAAAACCTCTCTAATTTGTTAAGAAAAACTTTCAACTTGCTACTTAAATCCAGCAGTTTGTGCTACTACTGATCGCAATTTAACACTTCAAGAGGAGCACCACAGAACAGGAATTAAGGCAACCAAGTTCTTAACAGAACTGAGATTTTTTTTAGACTTGGAATAACCTTGCCTTTGGCATTATAAGCTAAAAGACACAGAAAGAGAAATCTGGACTTTTTTTGGCATGAATATAAGTAGGTTGTTTTGGGTTGGTTTTTTTAAGAAAACCATTTTCTAACAGTGAAATAAGAGCCAAGCTGTGAGAAGTTATGAAGTTTTCCCCTGAATATATGAACAGATGGATTTTAGTTTTAAAACCAAATAGAATTAAAATCTTGATGAGCTCCCCGATGAAAAATATAGAATTTGATGGGAGTTAGGGGTAATTACTTTCAGATTCAGGTCAACGGAGAGAAAATGGTTTAGGGATCAACGCCAGGAATTAAGTCTGTTCTGGAAACTTCTAGAAGTGAAGAAGATTTTTTTCCCCCAATGAGATTTGAGATCTAATGGTGATAACTAAGGAGTGTTGACGCTTGAGTCTCGGAGAACCATGGTGGAGCTGTGGAAAACTCCTGAATTGGTTGTTCTCACATTCCCTGATTGTTCTATTGGACGTCTTTGCTTTTAACCAAAAGATTCTAAGAGCAGTTTTATCTCAGGCTGATTGCTGATAGCCTAGTTCTTTTTGGGATCAGTAGATACTTGATTGGTTTCCTGGACTTGTTCTTCTTCCAAGGGTTGAGCCACACTTTTGAGATTTTGTTCTTCTTCCAAGAGCTGAGTCTCACTTTTGAGGCTATTCTCAGGGAGCTGTTTCTCCACCGTCGGAGTTGAGACATCAGAATCAGTGTTGATGATCAGGTCTTGGGAGTCTTCGTTGCTGGACACCATTGGCACGTTGGAATAAAGGTTTTTGAGGTAGCTGACGAAGCCGCCATTCTTGCTACAGTCAGCGCGTGGCGGGGTGAGTTGGTTCTTTGTGGCAGTAGCTGGCTGGCCTTTGGAAGCCACTTCCAGAATGGGAGAGGGAGTGGGTGTCGATTTGGGTGGACTGGCAGAAGCAGTATACTCCTCTTCCCAATCCTCACTTTCTTTGGAGATAGCATTTTGGGGCTTGTGCCAGGGAGAGCTGGAGATGCTCTTTTGGGTGGTAGAACTGGTTTGTCCTGCCTTGTAGCTTGTCTCCCAGTCTTCTCCACTCTCATGAGTTTTGGCTTTGACTGGTCCGGCCACTGTAGCCTTGTCAGTGAAACTGGCAGATTCCATCTGTCCACGTCTTTGCTGCCACCCACTCCCTCCACTGTCCGACCACCTCTTGGGGCCTGGTGCATCCCATGAAGGTTGCCCAAACTGCCCCTCTTGTTTCCGTTTCTGGTTGCCATAGTCTGTCCCAAAGGGCCTCCCACTGCCCCTGTCCTGAGCTCCTGTCTTCCAAGGGGCTGATTCATATACACCCGACTCTCTTCGGTCACCCCAGGATCTGCCAAAATTCTGCTGCTTCCCCTGCCACTTGCTGCCGTTGCCACCGCTGCCACCACCTCCTCTTCCTCTCTGGTTCTCCTTCCAACCCTTCGGGGACTGGGCACTTTGCCAACCCCCTGATGAGGAACTTTGCTGGCCAGTGCCGCCCCAGCTCTGTCCATCGCCCCACTGGCCAGTGCCGCTGGAACTCTGCCCACTGCCCCACTGGCCACTGCTGCCCAAACTCTGCCCACTGCCCCGCTGGCTCTCCATGACTTCAACTCTGGCTCCTGCATGTGCACAGCCCCCTCCCTGGGCCGCCCACTGCTGGTAGGCTGTGCTGGGTGACTGGACCCCACCAGGCGGCTGGATATTGGCACAGGGTGCACGCTGGGCACAGCACATTGGCGCAGCATAGGGAGTCTGGCAGGCAGAGTAGCAGCTGCAGCAACCTGGCGCATACTGGGGAGCTGCACCATGGAACATGGAGAAGGTCCCCTGGCCACCAAGGAGCGAGGCCTGCGGTGGGGCAGAGTATGCCCCCATGAGGGCGCTATTGAGCAAATAAGAGAGGGCATCCAGTCTCACGGGCACAGTGATAGAAGAGAGGTTGCCAACAGCTGCAAGGCGGCCTAGAGACAAGGGCTGCAGGTCCGACCCAGTGGTCAGGGAGGCTTGGCTGGGGGCAAGGTGTGATGCTGCCTGTGGTCTCCTCTCCAGTGAAATCTCACTGCCAGTGGAGGGGTCCTTCCCAGTCATGGGGGGCTTCGGAATGGTAGTGTTTCCAACGGCAGGTGTCGGGGCAGGGGGGGGGGGGGAGGGGGGGAGAGAATAAAAGAAGGTGAGACGTGATTTAGGGATCCCCAACTCTGGTGGGAGTGGGTGCACTGGGTGGATCAGAGTGGCTTCGTCTGTGCAGGACAGACTTGTCCCCAGCTGTGGGGAGGGTAGATTTGGGGAATGATTCCCTGACCGGGGCTGGGATGCGCATGGCTGCCCCTAGATTAGGTTGAGTCCATGAGGTCCGAGGGAGGAGGCATGGTGGAGGGGGCTGTCCTTAGCCAAGGAAAGGTGGGATGGGATGGGATGGGATGTAGCCCTCCCCGACTCGGACTTGGGTGGTGAAGCAGGGACCCGTGACGGGGGCAGAGGGGTGTGCCAGCCAGCGTCCCAGCCAGCTGGGGGCAGGACAAGGGTTGGCTGGATGGAGCGGGTGCTAGCGAGAGCTCAGTCGCGACGCGTCTGTGTGTAGGGGGGGTCCTGGGCTGTGGATGAAGCTGCCCCTTGCTAGGGCTGGTCAAACAGTGCGTATGTGAGGGGGGTGGGGAGTCTCACTCTGGCTAGAGAAGGTGGGCTAAGAAGCTGGACCCATGCGGGGGGGCGGGATGGATCTGGAGCAAGTGGAGATGGTGGTTACAGCAGGGGAGGAGTGTGTCCTGCTTGAGGAAGGAGACTGGGCTGTTCTGGGGCTGGCTGGGCTAGTGATGGTGTAGCAGAGGGGGACAGGCAGTGCGGGTAGCTGGGGATCCCTGTCTAGGGCAGGGTCACTGGGGCTGGGTGTGAATGGGGGGGTGACTAGGGGTCAGTGGGGCTGGGTGTGAATGGGGTGTGTGACTAGGGATGGGTCAGTGGGGCTGGGTGTGAATGGGGGGGTGACTAGGGGTCAGTGGGGCTGGGTGTGAATGGGGGGTGACTAGGGATGGGGCAGTGGGGCTGGGTGTGAATGGGGGGGTGACTAGGGGTCAGTGGGGCTGGGTGTGAATGGGGTGTGTGACTAGGGATGGGTCAGTGGGGCTGGGTGTGAATGGGGGGGTGACTAGGGGTCAGTGGGGCTGGGTGTGAATGGGGGTGTGACTAGGGCTGGATCAGTGGGGAGGGATATGGGGGGGGGCCGTTGGAGGGGGGGGAATGGGGTCACTCCGCCCTCACCTCGCGCTCGACGAGCTCCCACGTGGCGCCTCCATGATCCGTCTGTTGCTGCCCGCGGGGAGGAAGCGGATCCACCCGCGGCTGCGCTGAAGGGCGGGGCTGCGAGAAAGGGGCGTGGCCTTGGCGCCAGTGGGAACGGCTGGGAGGAGCGGCCTTTAGCCTATTGGGGGGAGGAGGGGCCAAGAGAGCTGGGGCTCACAGGGAAAGGGAGGGTCCTGCAAAAGGGGGTGTGGTTAATTAGGGAGGGTATGGGGTAGGAGACATGCCCCCCCCCCCGTTGAGCCCAGGGCAGAGCAGGAGGTTCTCTTCTCTCCCCCCCCCCAAGCTATTGCAGCCTCCTCCTTCTCGCAGGATCCTGCTGCCCCCTGGGGAGGGTGAGATCCAGCTCTGACCCATCTCTGAGTCTCTATAACAAAGGGTTGCCACCTATGCAAATGTTTACGGGACTTATGAAAAATACATGTTGCAGGGTCCGCATTGGCGCCTAGGGAGGATCAGTGTGTGCACAGTGTTAATGGGGGAGTGGGGGTGGGTGAAATAGAGGTCCTTGCCTAGGTGCCAGTGCGGAGATAGGTCTGTCTGTGGGGCAGCTGGGTCACTGACACCAGCTAGGAGCTCAGAGCAGCAGGGAGTGAAGGAGAATGCTACAGTGGGGGATTCCGAGAGCACAGTGCCCCCCGAGTGCCATGTTGAGAAACTGGGATCAGCACTGGCTCTGAACGGAGAGCACCCTGTAGTACTGACTTCCAACTCTGTCCCATATAGCACAATGCCCCTAGTACCATAGTGGGGCATTGGGTCAGCCCTGATGGGTCAGCATCTCCTACTGAGTCCCACCCAACTCCGCCTCCTAAATCCGTGCCCCCTACTGCCACACAGGGGTTAGCGCTGAGAAATATGTACATGATTTAAGGAATTGTTCAATTCAAACAGCATGTGATATCCTTATTTGAGCTGTCTGTGAGTCTCCGGAGTAGGGGCTAGTGGCAGTAATAGCTCCCCAGATCCTAATATACCCTCCTTCCAGGAGATGGGAACTATGTTTCTGTGGCCCATCCACCACCCCTGCTCCCTTCTGAGGCTGCTGGCAAGGGGGGAGGGGGGGAGTTAGTGCCAAGTGGGGTCAGGGAGAAGACATCCCTCTCCTGCTAGGGGCAGGATTGTGAGACCCAACAAATCCATGTCTCATTCACAGGAGGACTGCTGAACTAGCTAGGTCTGGAGCTTTTTCCTGAATCAGATGGACAAGCATGGAGAAGATCTACCCATAGGAAAAGTCTCCTTGATGCCTCTTGGAAGCAGAGGTGTAGCTAGGTTGGAATGGGCCCTGGTGCAGAAGATAGAATGGGTCCTCTTCAGGCACTTTAAAAGTCTTCAGTGGGTGCTAATCACCTATTCGTCTATGCAAGCAATCCACATAGAATCATAGAGTTGGAAGTGTCCTCAGAGGTAGTCCAACCCTCTGCTCAGTGCAGGAAATCTGCAGCTACAGCATCCCTGACAGACAGCCGTCCCAGCCTCTTTTTGAAAACTTCCAGCAAAGGAGAGCCCACCCCCGCCCTAGGCAATCTGTTCCACTCTCTAACAGCTCTTACCATTCGGAAGTTCTTCCTAATACTTAACTGAAATCTGCTTTATTGTACGTTTAGCCCATTATTTCTAGCCTCGCCCTCAGGAACAACAGAGAACAAGTCTTTGCCATCTTCTGTGTGACAGCCCTTCTGATATTTGAAGACGGCTATCATGTCTTTTCTTAGCGGCTTCAATGAGTGCAGTGAAGTATTGGTACCACAACCCACCAATGATAAAATGGGTAGAACTGGAAAGAAATTGGCTAAATAAATAAAGAACCTTTTCTCTAAGCTAAACATACCCTGTTCCTTTAACTAACCTTTCCTCATAGGACTTGGTTTTCAGACCTCTGACCATTTTTGCTGCCTTCCATAAAGTGCAGTGCCCAGAACTGGACACAGGACTCCAGATGACCTCTGACCAGCACAGAGGAAACTATGGAAACTTGGAAACGATGCTTCTGTTAATGCAGCCTAAAATTACATTCACCCTTTCTGCAGCTGCATCACACTGCTGCTGCCTCATGTTCAGCTTGTGATTTACTACAACCCCAAGATCCTTTTCACATGTCCTGCTGCCAAGCCAGGTATTCCCCCATCCTATACTTGTGCATTTGATTTTTCTTACCTAAATGCAGAACTTTACTTTCATCTCTGTTGAATTTCATTTTTTTAGTTTTGGCCTGTATTTTCCAACCTAAGATTTTGAATTTTATTTCTGTCTTCTAAGATTTGCTGAAATAAAGATATCTGGTGTTCCCATGATCCATTAAACTAGCAACTCAATTTTAAAAAAGGAGATAACATTAGTTTGGTATGACTTATTCTTGACAAATCTGCATTGCAATGCATCTAATAATCACTGCATTGTTTTCTAGATGCTTACAGATTCCAGATATCAGTGTAAGGATGACCGGTCTATAGTCTCCCAGATTCCCCCCCTCCCCCCCCTTTTTTGAAGATAGGGAGAACATTTGCCTGTCTTCAGTTTTCCAGCACCTCACCCATTCTCCAAGAGGATATGCAGAGGTTCTGAGAGTACACCGACAAGTTCCTTCAGTACCCTAGGATGTAATTCCCCCCAAAGACTTGAACTCATTTAAAGTAGATAGGTATTCTCGGACCATCTCTTTATCTATTCTGAGTTGCAAACCTTTCCCCTCATCATTCATGCTGCTTTTGCCAGGTTGGACACAGTTTCCCTTGTTGGAGAAGACAGAGGAAAAATAGGAGTTGAGCAGTTCTGCCTTTTCTCTGGGTGAAAACAGACATGACGCTAACCACCCTTTAACCACCCTTGGTGGTTATTTATGCATGTTGCAGGGCTGCATAGGGCACCAACACAACCCTGCAACATGCATAAATAACCACCAAGGGTGGTTAAAGGGTGGTTAGCGTCATGTCTGTTTTTACCCTCTGTCACCTGTTAACATTTCACCATCATCACCAAGCAGCAGACTTACTATTTCCTTATTCTTCCTCTTACTTAACATACCTGAAAACCCCCTTTTTGTTGTTCTTAATCTTAGCATCCCTCACTTGCCTCAGCTCATTCTGAGCTTTAGCCTTCCTGACACTGTCCCTACAAGTTTGGGCGACTCGTCTGTACACATTCTTCGTGACTTGTCCCTCCTATTTCTTATACAAGTCTTTTTTTTCTCAGCTCAATGATAAGCTCCTTGTGCAGTCACATTGGTTTCTTTAGATGTCTCCCATTTTTCTCTCTCATTGGAGCTGTTTTTGATTGTGCCTTCAGTATCTCATTTTTCAGAAACTCCCACCCATCTGGGACTCCTTTCTTCTTTAGATTATCTATCCTACCTAGCATTTCTCTGAGTTTATTGAAATCAGCTTTCCTAAGTCCATGGTACACATTTTACTGTGCTCACCTTTCCCTTAAGATCACGAATTCCAAAATTACATGGTCACTTCCCCCCCAAAGTTCCCACTACTTTCACCTGATTGACCAAGTCCTCCCTGTTGGTTAGAATCAAGTCTAAATCCCTCGTACCTTCCTCCACCTTCTGAAAGATGAAGTTGCCAGCAACGCAAGGCAAACATTTATTGGACGTTCCATGCTTGGCAGAGTTGGTCTTCCAACAGATATCGGGGTTGCTGAAATCCCTCATTCCTAATACTTGCCTCCTTGAAAGTTCTCCAATCTGTTTTCGGAAGGCATCATCCACGTTTTCTGCTTGGCTTGGTAGTCTGTAGTAGACTCCAACCATGATACCGTTTTTATTTCTTTCTCCTTTTATTTTTACCTGGGTACTCTCATCAGGACTGCCATGCTCACTCGCATGGGTTTCTGTGCAGGGGTAAACATGTCTGACATATAATGCTACTCTCCGTCCCTTTCTGTTGCATCCATTCCTTTTAACAAGTTAGATGCTTCAATTACTATATTCCAATCATGGGAGTCATCCCACCAAGTCTCAGGGTGTTAAGAGACATCACACAGGCCTGGTTAGACCTGACTGGGTCAGCATCATGTCTGTACGTTTGTTCCAGGCTCACCAGATGTAGGCCTGGAACAAACCCTGTCCGGGCTGGTCGGTGGCCCTGGACTGTGTGCTCAGATCAAAGCGGCCTACGCTCCTGCCCCCGCAGCTGGACCAAAGCAGGCCAAACTAGGTGGGAATGTTTGTAATAGGCAGCCATGGCGGCCCATCATAGCGGGGGTGGGACAACAGCGTGGGGATGTGGCCGCATGTCACTCCCTCCCCCCCGGTCAGTAAAATTCAGTCACCTCTGGGCTGGGGCAGCAGGTGTAAGGATCCCTTGCTGAACACTGAACTCCAGGTGCTTTGGGGGACAGGGGGCATGGAGGGTGTTTATAATAGCTAGGCACGTGTTCCCCCACCTTTATTTATTATTATCCCAGCCTGTTTTACTGTAATGTTTTTATTTTTAATATATATATAAATTGTTTTTATTATGAACGTGTTAGCCGCCCCGAGCTGTTCGCAGGAGGGGCGGGATACAAATTGGAATAAATAAATAAATAAATAAATGTAGGATAGGTGCTAAAGGGGAAATCCTGTATCTGTTTGAAACGGCCCAGGAGACACAATGAGATAGAATGGAATCCCGCAGGCTGGGAGCCGGCCAGGACACGGGGGTAACAGGTCTTAACTCCTGAGGAAAGTAGCCAGGAGTTTACAGTATTTTATTGGGAATCTGTCAGGAGGCGCCCCCCCCGCCTCGCGTTTACCTGGGGAAGAGGGTTCGACGAGCCGCGCAGGCCCCAGCGGCAGGGCCGCCGCCCTCCCCGCTTCACAAACCAGAAACCGACGCTTCTATTGCCCAGCAACCTCAGCTACAGCAGGCTGGGGAGTTGCCCGCCCGGCGCGCTGTAAGAAACGCGGGGGCGGGGCCAGGGACGCTTCGCCGCTCGGCGCGGCTTCAGGCACGCCAGGGGGGCGTGGCCGGAACATAAAAGCCGGCGCTGAGAGGCACACAGCGCCGGTGATCTTAGACTGGCCCCTTGGAGTTTGGAGAGAGAGAGACACAGAGAGCTTGCCTTCAGAGTGACCTTGTTTTCCCCGCTTCTGTCCAGTTCCTTTCCCTAACCCTCCTGCGTGGCTGAGGATTCTACGGTGTGCGTGACTGAGTGAGTACCCGTTCCCTTGTGATCCAGTTCCAGAGAGAGTGTGGGTGAGTGTGGTGTAACTGACTTCCCCCTCCCTTCCTCCTCCTGGGTTAGTAGTACCTTGCCCCTGTGATTTTGTGTGCATTGCCTTGCCCTCCTTGTATCCCTGGGACCCTAAACCACTGTCCTCACGCTTGGCACCTGTTTTCCCTGCCTCCCTCCTTGTGGGTGATCGAAGGGTGCGTGTGTGGGGGGTGGTAGAGCAGGGGAACAAGTCCTGCACAGGTTACCTGGTGCCCAATGATGATAGTGGCCTGATCCCTAGTGGATTGAAAGGGCCAACACACTATCCTGACGGGCTTTCTAACCCTCGTTCCCTTGCCTCGTACCTGGAGCTAGGTTGGTTCCTCAAGGAAGGACGCCTGGGGAAGAACGAGTGGTCCCACAACCCTGATACCACTTCCCTTGAACCCCTCCCCTGTGACAGAATACAGCAACAGGCAGGGCCCCTGACTGCAGCCCTAAAGCTCATTACTGAACTGATCAAGAGAAGAAAGTACTTGAATCCGTGGCCTCAGCGTCGACTCGACTCTGAGGGTAGAGCGCCCCTTTCTCTGCCTGCTGCAGCACAGCACTCCCCAGTCCTGCTTGGGGGTCAGTGCTAATGCAAAGAGATCTACTGGCTTTCCCCCCCGCCAATTCTCTGCGAAGCCGAGCTGAGCGGGGGCAACTCACGTCAAAACCCCGGAGGCTGCTGTTTCCCATCAGGCAGTGCAGCATGTTGTCCGGCCCACTGTCCGTGATGCCCGTGAGATCTAGATAGAGTTCCTCCAGGGTGGCGTTGTTCTGCAGAGCCTCCCATGAGCCTCTGACACCCTCTGGGCCCAGGTAGTTCCCATACAGGCTGCAGGGACACAGAGCAATAGCTACAATAGGGATCTTAGCTGAGGAGTCAGGTCTGCAGCTGCCACCCCCTCCCTCCCCCCAGCAACAGACAGAGCTGTCCTTGCCCCCTCCCCCCAAACCTACGTGGCTCATTCAGCCCCAGCTGAGGTTGCCACCAAGGGACCCATTTAGGGTCCATGGAGGAAGGTGAATTTGGGTTTAACCGACCTGAGAAATGCTAACTTCCTTCACATGCAGGTAGGCCATAGTGAGGAGGGGAGAATGTGCCCCCCCCCATAAAAATAAGAAGTTTTCCAGATTTCCCCCTCAGTTTCTTAATCTGAAGAAGTTGCCCCTCCCCCCGTCAGTCTGCACCCCATGTCCCTGCCTCACCCCGTGCCCTGCAGTCTGCCTCATGCCCCCCGGGTGCCAATGTCCTACCCACACGCCTGCATGCAGCGCACTAGAAGGGTACTACGAAGTATCTAGCCTCCAATCAGATTGGAGCCAATGCCCCATTAAGTGGGAAACCCCTATATCTTCTTCCTCACCCCCTGTAAAAGCAGGTCTCACCCCACTCTCAACCTACAACTGGATTAGCACTTGCACCCCATAGCCAGCCCCCCTGAGCCAGCCAGTCTCCTACTGATCTGAAGCCAGTTCTCCCTAAAAGCCCTGTATCCCATTCCCAGCCCCCCAGTCCCTTGAAGAGATTATACAACCCAGCAATGGAGAAGACCCAGTGAACACAGGTCCCTGCCCATCACCTAGTAGGTGGCTGGGCAGGTAGGCAGGACACAAAGCCAGGGAAGGATGGGACGGACAGACAGACAGCGGCACACTTGCTCACTCACAGCAGCCGTTTCACCTGGCACCGTGGAGACCTCGGCACCTCGGCCTCTGTTGCCGCTGCCTCCTTATCCAAGGAGCAGCCTGGAAAGCAAAAGACTGGCTCAGAAGGAAAGGAAGAGGTGAGCATGGTTCCTCTTTCAGCTAGACCGAGAATCTCCACCCCCTACAGATGTGTCTGAAATCCAGCCAAATCTCTAAGGACACATTCACAAACACACACAAAAAATAAAATAATTTAACCAAGTCAAAGTCATTTTCCCATTCTCACCGGAATTTGAAATCCAATTTAGTATGGTGATGTCATGGAAGTGCACACGATGAGACCTATCCCCGTATGTTTTGCACACAAAGCATTCTGGGATGCCACAGTGCCAGGACACGCACTGCAGGATCTTGCAGCGATGGAGCAGCCCCCATAATCGCCTCAGGCCCCTCAGGCCCAGGTTGCTGTAGCTCAAGTTGAGGTTCCTCAGTGTCCTGGGATCTGAGCTCTCCATCATGTAGGTCACGGCAGCACAGTCGGCTGGGTTCAAGGTCACCTTGAAGAGATCTACCTCATCCAGCTTAGAGGCAGCCCTCTGCGTCACTTCGTCCTGGCACAGCTCTGCCAGGTAATGCAGAAGAAACAGCAGCTTCCGGTTAGATTCGTAATGAATCTTGTTCCCCAGCCACTCTGCCAGGGGCCCCAGTGAAGATGTAATCATGTCCCCAGCCATCCCCGCCAGCCTGCCCTTCATCCTGGAGGTCAGGCACCCCATGAAGAACCTGGAAAACATTTAGAGATTGTCCCACTGGTGGTGGCTTCTCGGGAATTTCCTGGTAGAGTTGAGGAGACCATCTCCAACTGCATCTGGCAAGGACAGGGTAATTTCTGAGCCCTCCTTTCTTTGAGTCTCTCCATCCCACCAAAACTCAAGGCATGTGGTTAGCTTCCCAGCATTAGGAGTATCCAAGATGCTCATACAATACAGTGCTGCTAGGAACTCCTGAATGGTGAAGTGGAAGAACTGATAGAATATGCCCTCTTTCTTGATAAAGATCCGGTTCAAGAAGGGACTAGGCAGGCCCTGGGGGTCAAAGCCAAATTCACACAGTTCATCTGATTAGCATAAGATCTTGCCTGCCAGTAAAGCGGCACAAGCAAGCCTGCCAAGGCACAGCACCAAGTCTCGTGCCTTTCCCAGGGTGCTGCATGCGACTCCATTCTGCGGAGATTGGCGTGAGCGCAGGATTGTACATAAGTAGCAGTAGTAGAGTTCAGTGATGGTGCTGGGTGAGGTGGCCTCCACTGCCTTGTCACAGCTGGAAAATTCCCCCAAGGCAGTGCAGAGGATGAAGCAGTAGAGGGGCATGAAGGAGAGGCTGGCTAGGCCCTCATGGTTGGAGATGTAGTCCAGCACAGTCGCAGTGCGTTCTGGGTCCTGGAAGAACCAGGAGAAGTACTCTTCAACTTGCTTTTCATGGAAACCAAGGATAATAAGATGGAGGTCAAAGAGGTCTTCAGGGAGGGAAGCCGAGGGCCAGGATGTGTCCACACGGAAGGCCACAGGCAGCAGGGACCCATAGAGGAGTCCGTGCACTAGATCCTGACCTTGACGTGTGCGGGTTGGTTTGGCTGGTGGCAGGAGCTCTTCCCCTCCAGAGAGTGCCTGAACTCATCCAGGCCATCCAAGAGCACCAGGAGCTCTGTAGGCCGAGCCCATAGCTAGGTGGGGGTGTTTGTGGCAGATTAGCCTCTCCAGGCTTAGTGGGGCAGAGAAGAGGCTGAGTTCCCAGAAGGAGACGTTCAGGAGGCAGAGGAAACTCTGAAAGGCAGCACCCAAGGCCCATTCATGAAGGATCTTCTGGACTGCCATGCTCTTGCAGATGCCAGCAGCACCGTTCAGGGCCACACGGCGAGGCAGGCAGAAGTCCTCTTGCAGAGGAGAGAGGATCGTGGCAGGAGGTGGGGAGTGTGGATTGGGTAGAGGTGGGCACAGTGGGAAGCCAGCTGTACATACTCGTGACTGGAAAAGACAAAGAGGGGGCTGTTTAACACAAGCAGCTCAGTGAAGCGGATCTCGATCTGGTTGCATGACTCGACATCCTCCACATTGGTGCAGAGCTTCTCGGTGTGGGTCAGCAACGAGCGGTGGACGGTGTCTCTGCCGGGCAGCTGTGGAAGAAAGGGAGAGATACAGGCAGGATGTGGGGGACCTGTAGGCCAACGATGGCATTGTCCCCATCACAGGGCCACAGCTTCTCCTCTTCCCATGGCTGCCATTTTGAATGGCACCATACAGTGGAGTAATGATAGTCCCAACAGAGTAGGGGAAAGCCCCACCTCCTGCCCCCAGCCTTGCCCCATCATGTGATACCAAGGGAGAGAGGACATATTTCCCTGTCAGTTGGGAGTAGGGGACAGTCCCCTCCTTGATTCTGGCCTGATGGGAGCCATGGTGTGTGTGTGTGTGTGTGTGTGTGTGTGTGTGTGTGTGTGTGAAAATAAGGGGAGGACTTCATCAGCCTACCAGTTGTGGGAGAGATGTGTCCCCTCTGGCCCCCACCCTTTTTATGCCCCTGGCTCCATAACTGCGAGAAGGAACTCCGTCAAGGAGAAGACGGGAGATTTGTCCTCCAAAATCTGGGTTGGACGGGTATCCCCTTTAATATTACACCCACAGACAGACTAACTGTGCCCTGAACCCTATAGAATACCCGCCCTTTCCCCCAGCTTGTTTTCCCTGCTCCTTCAACAGCCTTGTCATGCCCCTTGATCCCAGGAGTCCATGTTTCTCCACCTGATTCCCCACTCACAGACCCTCCCGTACCTTTGAGCTGGGAGCTTGGGGCACTCCGGAAGCTAATGTTATGGCTCAGTTTCCCATCTACAGGGTCAGAAGAAAATTCTTGTTGAGAGACTGGATCCCAATTCCCAAACCTAGAGCTACATCTTCCACACCTCTCATATCCTCTGAATAGTACACCCTTGCCGTGTCCCTGGTACAGCCTGGACATCCCACCTGCATACCTTCCAACAGTCCCTATTTAGGTGACTTTACCACTTCCTCCTCCTCTTCCTTTGAGGCTCACTCTGTGCGTGTCTACTCCCACCGCCATCTCTGCATTGCTGTCATCTACCGCCTTCCTGGCTCTCTCTCTTCCTTTCTCTCTGAATTCAAGTCCTGGCTCATTTTCTTCCTCTCCGATTATACCCCCACTCTCATCCTCAGTGACTTCAACATTCACGTTGATGTCCCTTCCCAGCCCTCCATCTCTCGCTTCCTTTCACTAGCCTCCTCCTTCAACCTCCATCTTTGGACCAACTCCCCCATCCACGCTAACGACTAGGGGTGGCCCATTACCGGATACCGGATTTACCGGTTACCGGTTCTCAAAGAACCGGATTCTCGGATTAAATCCGGTATCCGGTACCGGTTTTATTTCATTGATTTCAATGGGGCACTGTGTCCCCATTGAAATCAATGAAATACAATT
>QEPC01000342.1:2254203-2268252 GCA_003113815.1 Sphenodon punctatus
GCCGCCGCACCCGGAGCTCCGCAAAGATAAAGCACTGGCAAGTTCTTTAGTAGGGGTGATCCCTGGGGGGTTGGGGTGTGTGTTAAACACCCCCCCCAGGGATCGGGTCTATACTTACCGGCGGCTGCGGGGACGCCGCGGCCGCTGGTGCTGGGGGGTGGGCTCTTTTTTTTAACAAAAATCCAGGCTGGGCAGGGTGGGTGGGGGGTGTCCCCCCTTCCACCCGCGCAGCCTGGACTCGGGGAGGGTTGTTTTTTTTTTACTTTTTTCATGGGACTTACATTGCAGCCATTCATTTAAATGGCTGCAATGTAAAAAAATCCGGTACCCGGAATCCGGTAACGGGTACCGGATTTACCGGGTTGAATCCAATAATACCGGTACGCCCAGTACCGGCATTATCGGATTCCGGATTTACCGGTATTCCCACCCCTACTAATAACCATTCTCTTGACCTCATCTTCTTTAGGAACTGCTCTGTCTGTGATCTCTCCTTCGATCCTCATCCCATCTCTGACAACTTCCTTGCCTCTTTCAACGTCTCCCACTGTCCTGTCCTTCCCCGTCTCCACACCCCTTCCTTGACCTGCAGGCCATTAACCCCCTGGACTTTGCCTCCTCTCTCTCCCCCCTTTTCCACTCAGTCTCCTCCTCCTCCTCCTCCTCCCCAGACTGTGCCATCTCTGCTTTCAATGCCTCTGTCTCCTACACCCTTGACTCCCTTGCACCCCTCTCCTCCTTGCTCCACCCGCTCCAACAACCCCCGTCCCTGACTCACCCCCAGTATGCTCTACCTCTGCTCCGGCACCCGTGCTGCTGAACGCCTCTGGTGCAAATCCCACTCTCATGCTGCCTTCCTTCACTTCAAATTCTCTCTCTCCTTTACTTCTCCTATCTCCCTTGCTAGACAGCATTACTACACCTCCTGCACTGAGTCCTGTTCTTGGGACCCTCACCGTCTGTTCTCCACCTTTGACTCCCTCCTCAAGCGCCTCTGTCCTGCTCCTCCCTCTTCCCTTTCTGCTCAGGATCTTGCTTCCTTCTTCATCTTCAAGATAGACAAGATCCACCTCGACATCGCTTCCTGCTCCTCTCCTCTTCCTACTCCCTCCCCTCTCCCACTCCTTGCTCTCCTCCCTGCTCTCCTCCTCCAACCGTTCCACTTGCCTCCTTGACCCCACCCAGCCCCTCCCGTCTCCTGAGCTCCATTGCTTCCACTGTTGCTCCTTTTCTCCTAGACATCATCAACCTCTCCCTCTCTACTGACTCCTTCCCCTCTGTCTTCAAACACGCCACTGTTTCTCTTATCTTCAAAAAGTCTGCTCTTGACCCCTCTGATCCTTCTAGCTACCGTCCTGTCTCACTCCTTCCTTTTGCTTCCAAGCTTCTTGAATGGGTTGTCTACTCCCATTGCCTTGACTTCCTCTCCACCAACTCCTCCCTTGACCCCCTACAATCTGGCTTTCGCTCCCTTCACTCTTGAAACCGCTTTCACTAAGATCACCAACGATCTTCTTGTGGCTAAATCTAATTGCCTCTACTCCATTCTTGTCCTCCTTGGGCTTGCTGCTATCTTCGATACTGTTGACCACTAACTCTTGCTGGACTCACTTTACTCCCTTGACTTCCATGGCTCCGTCCTTGACTGGTTCTCCTCCTACCTCTCTGACCGCTACTTCAATATGTCTCTTACCAACTCCACCTCCTCCTTTCCCCTCTCGGTTGGTGTTTGCCAAGGCTCTGTCCTAGGCCCTCTCCTCTTCTCTATCTACACCCTGTCCCTAGGCAAACTCATTGCCTCCAGTGGCTTCCAATATCACCTCTACACTGATACTACTCCCTCTCTCTCTCCATCTGTTCAAGCTCACCTCACCAGCTGTCTCTCTGATATCTCTACCTGGATGTCTCAATGTCAACTCAAATTCAACATGGCTAAAACTGAACTCCTTATCTTCCCCCCTCATCCTTCATCTCCCTCCTCCCTGTCAATCCTTATCGATGAGGTCACCATCCTTCCCGTCTTCCAAGCCTGTAGCTTAGGCTTCATCTTTGACTCATCCCTTTCTTTTAAACCCTACATCAACTCTGTTGCCAAATTCTGTCGCTTCTCCCTCCATAACATTGCTAAGATTTGCCCTTTTCTCTGTGTCTCCTCTGCCAAAACCCTTGTTCATGCCCTGGTCATCTGTCGCCTCGATTACTGTAACCTCCTTCTCACTGGCCTTCCCCGCTCTCACCTTTCTCCCCTTATCTCTGTCCAAAACTCTGCTGCCAGGGTCATCCACCTCATCTGTCACTTCAACCACGTGCAGCCCCTCCTCTCCTCCCTTCACTAGCTCCCCCTTTCTGACTGAATCCTTCACAAGCTCCTAGTCTTCACCTATAAACTCTTCACAACCTTGCTCCCCCCTACCTCTGCCCTAATTTCCCTTCATACTCCAGTCCGTGAACTCTGCTTCTGCTCTGTCCCCTCTCTCGCCTGCCTACGCCTCCCCTGTTCCCCTAACCACCTTTGTCCCTTCTTCCTAGCTGCCCCACATGCCTGGAACTCCCTCCCTGCCCACATCTGCCTCGCCCCCTCCCTTCGTACCTTCAAATCCCTCCTCAAGACCCACCTCTTCCGCTCTGCCCTCCCCGACTCCTCGCTCCCCTCACCTAACTCCTGCTGATACCCTCCATCCAGTACAATCTGTTACCTGAGGTCTGTGTACTCATATCCTCACCACACGGACCAACCAGCCATCATTCTCGATGTAACCAAGCCAAGCACGTGCACCTGGGACCTCGCATCTTTGTAAATGTTACACTCGTCTTTCCCTCTGTTCCCCTTCCTTCATCTCCCCCCGTCTCTCAGATTGTAAACCCTAGGACAGGGACTGTGTCTATTCAATTGCTTTGTAAAGTGCCAGGTACATTGCTTGCACTATATAAATGCTTGCAAATAATAATAATAATAATAATAATAATAATAAAATAAAAAATTTAGGGGACAGTCCCTCTTTGGGTGAGACCAAGAGAGATAAAAAGAAAGGTACTCAAGTTTCAGGTACCTCTTTCCTGCTTGCCTCCCAGGAAAAGAGGAGAATGGGGAGATGATGGAATGACAAGAAACTCAGTGGAATGAAAAACAGAAGAGCTTCTGTCTCTCTTTGTGCCCTTGTATGTTGGAAAGGGGTGTGTGTGTGTAAGTGTGTGAGGGGGTGGGGCTTATTTGTTGAAGGGTGGGGCTTGTTTCTCTTTGGCTGCTCAAAAGGTTGGGCAACGCTAGCTCAAGGTTGGGCAACGTTTAGGAAACGTTAGCTCAAGTGTCTTTTATCCATATCCAACACAGTCCTCCGGCATATACAAATCTATCTTTATTTAATTGAATTAATTAACTTATTATACATTTTTATACCCCGCCTCTCCAGCAATCAAGCAGCTCGAGGCGGCTTGCAAATAACATTTTAAACCAACAAAATACAATGAAACATTAAAACCCCCAATACAAAACCCATTAAAACTAATGGGGGTGCCACTGAAAACAAGAAAACCCTCCCCCCTCCCATCCCACCCTACCCATTCCCCTTGCCAAAGGCCTGGCGGAACAGCCAAGTCTTACAGCTACGACGAAAGGAAGCGAGGTCCGGGGCCACCTGGGCTGCCGGAAGGGAGTTCCACAGCGTAGGAGCAGTCACTGAGAACCCCCTCCCCATCGTCACCCTCCGAGAAACCCGGAGGACCTCAAGGAGGGCGCTCCCGGCGGACTGAAGAGGCCAAACCAGGACACGGAGAGTGAGGCGATCCCGCAGGTAGGTGGGGCCCAGGCCGTTTAGGGCTTTATAGGTGAGAAGCAACACCTTGAATCTGGCCCAGAAGACTATTGGCGACCAGTGCAGAGCACGGACCACTGGTGTAATGTGCTCACGGTGGCTAGCCCCGGTAAGAAGATGCGCTGCTGCATTCTGTACCCGCTGCAGTCTCCAAACCCTCACCAAGGGTAGCCTCACATAGAGCGCGTTGCAATAGTCCAATCTTGAAGTAATGAAGGAATGGATGATGGTGGCCAGGCCGGAGTCTGAGAGATATGAACTAAGCAGCCGCAACAGATGTAATTGGCAAAATGCCCCTCTAGCCACAGCCCCCACCTGGACAGCCAGACAGAGCTGTTGATCAAGGAGCACTCCCAAACTCCAACCCTGGGAAACTAGTGGGGGGCAAACCCCATCAATGAGGGGGGACACCACTCCCACTGCTTTACCCACCAGCATCACCTCCATATTGTCAGGATTCAGCCTCAGTCAGCTTGCCTGCATCCAGTCCCCCACAGCCGCCAGACAGTCGGTAAGCACCGCGACTGCTGGGTCTGGGTCAGATGAAAAAGAGAGGTAGAGCTGGGTGTTATCAGCATATTGATGCCACTGTACCCCAAACCCCCTCACGACCTCTCCCAGTGGCTGCATGTACACATTGAACAGGAGGGGGGACAGAATAGAACCTTGCGGGACTCCACACGTGAGGCCCCGGGAAACTGATGAACAGTCCCCGAGCACCACACGTTGAGTTCTCCCAGCCAGGAAAGAGCGGAGCCATTCAAGAACAATCCCACCCACCCCGGCATGGTCCCACAAGCAGGCCACCAACATCTCATGATCAATGGTATCAAAAGCAGCCGAGAAATCTAACAATATCAGCAGGGTCAAATGACCCTGATCAATTCCCGGCAAAGGTCATTGACCAAAGCCACAAGCGCAGTCTCGGTGCCATAATTCGGACAAGAGACGGACTGTGAAGGATCCAGGAAACCGACGCGGTCCAAATACCCCTGCAGCTGCCGAACCACCACCCATACAATAACCTTCCCTAAAAAGGGGAGGTTAGAGACTGGCCGATAACTGGGAAGGGTGTCAACGTCAAGAGATGGTTTCTTGAACAGGGGCCGCACAACCGCCTCTTTGAGGCAGCTCGGCACCCTGCCCTCCCGAAAGGAGGTGTTGGCCACCCCCGCCAGCAAAGGCCCCAACGTCTCCCAGCTGGCCTTAACCAGCCAGGATGGGCATGGATCAAGTTCACAGAAAGTTGCTCTAACAGCCCCAAGGACATCCCACACCTCAGTGGCTGACACCCACTTGAAACTCATCCCATAAAACTGGACGAGGTGGAGCTTCCACAGCCTCTGGTTCACCAAATGCCAAAAATGTGGAGTCAAAGTCATGGTGAATTCGAGCAGTTTTATCCACAAAGTAATCAACAAACATGTCACAGCGGGCCACTGATATTTCTGGTTCCAGGCGGAGGGAGGCTGGACCGACCAGCCCCCGCACCACCCGAAAAAGCTCAGCTGGACGTGACTTTGCAGATGCTATCAGAGCAGCAAACCCCCCCTTTTTTTGCTGCTTTGACCGCCCCGACATAGACTCGCAGACTAGCTCTATGCTGTAATCTGTCGACTTCAGCATGAAACTGCCGCCACCATCGCTCTAACCGCCGCCCTTCCTGTTTCAGCAATTGCAAGCCCTCTGTAAACCATGGGGGCTGGCAATGCCGGACACTTGGGAGCGGACACTTAGGAGCCATCCGGTCAGTGGCCTCAGAAAGCAAGGTGTTTCAAAAAGCCACGAGTTCATCGAGCGGTCGGTCATCTGGATCAGAGGGCATCCAGGCCACCAGCCTATTCAGCAGATATTTCGCGTATATCTTCCCCACAACACATAGTAGGCTAATCGGCCTGTAATTCGCAGGGCTTAATCTGGATCCCTTTTTGAAGATAGGAACAACCAAAGCCATACCCCAGTCCAACGGTACCCTGCCTGTGTTATTTATGGCAGTGAAAAGTGTGGCCAACAGGGCAAGCCACCAAGATTTGTAAGTTTTAATAAAGTTTATATGGATCAAATCCGGGCCAGGTGCCTTATGGCTTTGAAAAGAGTCTCTTAAAACCTTTACCTCGGGCACTGCCACCGGGGTCCAGACTGGAATAGCCCCTAAATCCAAGGCAAGGGGAATCTGGGTCAGGTCTCCATCAGGTAGATTGTATAACTGGCTAAAATATTCAGCCCAAGTCCCTGGTGTGATGGACAACCTCTGCCCCCCCCAACGCACTTCCACCTAGCCCATTCACCAACTGCCAGAATGGGGTTTGTGGGTTCATGCAAGTGCTTGCACATGAATGTGTGTGTGCATGTGGGGGGCAGGGCTTATTGGGCAAGTGGTGTGGCTTATTGGGTGAGGGGTGTGGTTTATTGGGAAAGGGGTGTGGCTTATTTATTTATTTGTTTGTTTATTGAATTTTATACCACCCTTTCCCAGAGGCTCAGGGCGGCTCACAAATAAAAACATTAAAAACCAATGCAAAAACCCTTAACCCCCCAACCCTTCCACCCCCACAAGCCCCCAATACAACCTCCCCACCCCATACCCAACCCCTATACCCCAACCCCCAAAGCACCCCAGTCCCCTGTCCCCACCTGCCAAATGTCTTTTCAAAAAGAAAAGTATTACACTGCCTGTGGAAGACACCCAGGCGTGCGCTCACACAAACTTCCAGGGGGAGGGAATTCCAAAGCAATGGGGCAGCAACCAAGAACCCCTCTCTGTGAGCCCTTGTTGTACGAACAAGGCTAATAGATGGAATCCACAGGGAGGTGCTCCTGGCCGATTGCAGGGACCACAATGGGGCATGGAAGGCGAGGCGGTCTCTCAGAACCATGGGGCCCAGACAGTTTAGAGCTGTAAAGGTCAAAACCAGCACCTCAAATTGTGCCTGGAAAGCTATAGGAAGCCAGTGCAGACTTTGGACCACCAATGTAATGTGGTCCCGGTGCCCCGCCCCCGAAAGAAGGCAAGCCGCCACATTCTGCATCAGCTGCAGCTATCAGTCATTCAGGGCAGCCCCATGTAGAGCGCATTGCAATAATCTAGCCTCAAGGTGATGAAAGCAAGGATGATGGTGGCCAGATCCGAATCAGAAAGAAAAGGCTGCAGCCTCCTCACCAGGTATAGATGGTGAAAAGTGCTCCTGGCCACCGCTGCAATATGGCAACCCAGGCGCAGCAAGGGGTCCAGAAGCCACTCCGAGGCTGCGAACGTGACTGACCAGAGAGTGCCAGACTCCATCAATAAGAGGAGTCCCAATCCCCTCCAGGTCACAAGGCCAGCCAATCATCATCACTTCAGTCTTGTCTGGATTCAGTTTCAGTCGGCTCATCCTCATCCAGTCCCCGACAGCAGCCAGGCATTGAGTAAGCACCGAGACGGCAGGGCCTGGATTGGATGCAAAAGAGAGGTAGAGCTGGGTGTCGTCAGCATACTGATGGCAAACCTCCGAATGACCTCGCCCAGCGGCCTCATACACGTTATGTATATGGCTTATGTTTCAGCCACTTGAAATGTTGGGAGGGAAATGTAAATAGATCCATTGATGCTAAGAGATTTCCTCTTGCGATCCACACTGTAATTTCTACCATGAACCATTTTTACCTCTGTGCCAAGGGATAGGAAGGACAATGACTCACCACCAGGGGTCTTAGCAGAGGGCTTATATTTCTTGGTTTCCCCCCAGAACTTCACCAGGAATGCAACATGCCCTTTGCGGGGCTTGGGAGCAACTGGGAAGGAAAGAGGGGAATGGATGGAGGAGAAATAAAGATCAATGGATAGAAATTAAATGCTCTAGGATGGACGGGAGGATGACAAAGGAAGATGGAAGGACAGAGAAAGAAGGGAGCGGGGGGAATCACGAATGGTTGGAATTGCTGCAGAGTAATAACTGATTTGCAATCAGTGAGGACAAATGCAGCTGAAAGTTTAACAGAACTTTACTTAAAACTTTCCAGGCACAAATCCTTAGTTGCATCTAACTAGTAAGAAGACAAAATGGAGACTGAGACAAAGAGAGAGAAGGGCAGAAGGAGAGTGGTTACACAAAGGAATTCAACTGCAAAACCCCATCTCCCTTCCATGTACACATAAACTTAGCACCGCCATCTGGTGGCTCTATAGACAATCACTGTTTTTAATACAGTAACTTTAACTTATGGATGTTGCATACACAAACACCCCTTCTCAACAGACAGAAGTTAACCTACTATACCCATTTTACTTGTTAGCTTTCGGTGGCGCTCTCCTGCTAAAGGTTTTGTCAGGGCATCTGCTTCCATGTCTTCTGTAGGATAATATTGCATGTTTAGGGGTGGGACTTGGGTCAAAAAACCGGTTACTGGTTTTACCGGTTACCGGTTTACAAAAAATCGGTTTACCGGATTAAAACCAGTATACCGGTACCGTTTTTTCTCCCATTGATTTCAATGGGGAACTGTCCCCATTGAAATCAATGGAACCCCCCCAATACCTCCCCCTCCCAGGCTGCGCGGGTGGAAGGGGGGACACCACCCACCCACCCTGCCCAGCCTGGATTTCTTAAAATTTAATTTTAATCCGAAATCTGACTGCTAGTGTGGGCAGCAGGTACTAGGCGATTCCTGGGGTAGGGGGTGATTTAACACCCCGCACCCCAGGGATCACCCTACCCCCCCCACCCAGGGATCACCTTACTTGCCCTCTGGGTGGCGGCAGTGGCAGCAGCCGCACGACACGGGTCCGGTTTCAGCGCTAGTGGCTGGCTTCAGCGCTTCACTAGGCCTTCCGGGGAACTTCTCGCCGCCACCCGGAGGGCAAGTAAGGTGATTCCTGGGTGGGCGAGTAGGGCAATCCCTGGGGTGGGGTGTTAAACCACCCCCCACCCCAGGGATCGCCTAGTACCTGCTGGTGTGGGCTCCGGGTCACCGGCAGCGGCACGGCAGCAGCCCGGTGCCTGCACTAGCAGCCGGACTTTGGGTTAAAATTAAATTTTAAAAAATCCAGGCTGGGCAGGGTGGGTGGGGGGTGTCCCCCCTTCCACCCACGCAGTCTGGATGTGGGAGGGGAAGTGGGGGGTTTTTTGGTCTTTTTTTTACATTGTGGCCATTCATTTCAATGGCTGCAATGTAAAAAAATCCAGCACGGGGAACCGGTACCGGTACCCCAGGTTACCAGGGATTACCAGGTTAATCCGAAACTGCTGGTACAGCAAAATACCGGCAGTTTTGGATATAAGGGGAACCGATATTCCCACCCCCAATGTTTATAAGTCCTTGTTCTTGCGAGTCTCTTAGGAAATGATATTTCACGTCTATATGTTTGATTCTCGGGTTTACTCTTTCCGTTTGTGCGAGTACAATACAGTCTTGGTTGTCTTCCAAAATTTGTATAGGGCTGTTCAGTTCTTTTCCCAAGTCTGTGAGTAATTGTCGTAGCCAAATTACTTCTTGACTAGCATGTGCAGCTGCAACATACTCGGCTTCTGTTGGGGAGAGTGCTACTGTGGTCTGTTTCTTGCTAGACCAGCTGATGGGTCCCCCTTCTAGCAGAAATAGCCAACCACTGGTGGATTTTCTGTCAGAGCTGTCCCCGACCCAATCTGCATCTACGTATCCTGTCAGCTTACATCCAGAAGATGCAGGTAGCTGCAGTTTAAGGTGTGCGGTTCCCTTCTGGTAGCTCATGACCCTCTTTACCGCGTTCAAGTCTTTCTGACTTGCTGCTGATACTTTCCTGCATAGGATTCCTATTGCTGCTGCAATGTCTAGTCTAGTGATGGTGACAATGTACAATAGTTTCCCAATTGCGCTTCTGTATTGTCGGTTGTCTGGCAGTTGCATGCTTTGTTCTTCAGTCTCCTTCAGGTGGTTAGTTTCCATGAGAGTGCTTACTGCCTTGGCATCTTTCGTTCCGAAGCTTTCTAGCAATTCTTCTATTTTATACCTTTGGTTGAGGAGATAACTTCCATTATCATCTCTTTCTACTTGTATGCCTAGTTAATGTGCTATGTTTCCTAGGGCTTTCGTCTCAAAGTTTTGATTCAGGGTTTTCATTATTCCATGGTCATCCCCTTCTTGCTCATAGCATATCAATACGTCATCAGTGTAAATCAATATGAAAAACCATCTGTCATCCTGTTTCTTTGAATATAAGCAAGGATCCGCTTTACTTCTGATGAAATTTTCCTTTGTGAGTACTGTGTTTATTTTTGTATTCCATGCTCTGGCCGCTTGTTTGAGTCCATATATGCTCTTTTTCAACTTGCATACAAGGTCTGGTCTTTTGGTGCCTTGGAATCCTGGTGGCTGTTCCATGTAGATGTCTCCTTTTCGTTCTCCATGTAGGAATGCTGTCTTCACATCCAGATGTTTAACCTGCATTCCTTTCTCTGCTGCTATGCTTAGTAGTGTCCTGATTGTGGTGTACTTGACTACTGGGACAAACGTTTCATCATAATCTACGCCATATTTCTGTGAGTATCCTTTAGCGACTAGTCGGGCCTTGTATCGTTCTGCCTTGCCTTCGGCATTGAATTTGATTTTAAATGTCCACTTACATCCTATGGTCTTTCTGCCCATTGGTAGTGTACACAGTGTCCAGGTTTGATTTTCATGCATGGACTTTATTTCTTCTGTTGCTGCCTTTACCCATTTGTTTTGTTCCCCTCTGACATTTGTCAGACATCTTCCCATGTCAATGGCTCAGGCAGTCTGTCGGTACTTGCTTTGTAGGACAGACGGGTGGGTGGTTTGCCTTTATTTTCCCTGGGAGATCTTCTGTTTATAACATCTGCAGCTGATTGGGTTTGTTCCTGCATCTCAGTTGAGCTTGTGCTGATTTCAACTGTTTGTTCCTTGGTTGCACTCAAGTGATACAGGTGTCCATCTGCATAGGATCTGGCTAGGACCCTTGTCCCCTTTTGGATTGTGCATTCATTACCCCAGAACTTGACGGTGAGCCCTTTCTCTGTTAGGCGTTTAACGGATAGGAGTCCTCCCTCTAAGCCAGGTACATACAGCACATCCTTTACCGGTATTGCTAGTGTGCCTCCGTGTGGCTTGTTGCAACTTAGAATTCCTTCGCCAATACCTTCTGCAGTGATGCTGCTTCCATCAGCGAGGTATATCTCTTCTTTGTTGCTTGGGTCCAGTACCGTGAAAAAGCTCTTGTCGCTGGTCATGTGACTTGTGGCTCCAGAGTCGACACACCAGTCCTGTGATGAGTTGGTCTGTGTTGCTCTAAAACATCCTCTCCACTGTTCTGTGGTTGTGTCACTGGTTGTAGCCTTGGCCCTTTGCTTAGACACTTGTGGAGATCGCTTTTGTTGTTCTGCCTTCCATATGGAGCAGTCTTTCTTTAGGTGTCCTTCTTTCTTGCACCGAAAACATGCCCTTGTTTCCTTCTTGTGCAATCTGTTGTCTGCAATTCTCAGGGCAGTTTCCTTATCCTGGTCCTGATTATCTTGCATGATTTCTTTCCTGCGCTGGAATTCATCCATGAGTCTCCCTTTTACAAATTCCAGTGTTAGTTCTGCCTCAGGCCTTGTCTCTAGGGCGTTTATGAGGGCGCTGTATGATTCAGGCAGGCTGCAGAGAAGTAAGGCCGCCACGTGGTTGTCTTTTATCTCTTCACCTATCCCTCGCAGTTGTGCTACCACTTCCAGCATTGAATTTATGTGATCCTGCATCTCCTTCCCTTTACCAAGTCTCATCTGGTACAGTTTCCTTAGGAGAAACAGCTTACTGTTCAAGCTGGTCCTTTCATGCAGCTTCTGCAGTGCATTCCACATGCCCTTTGCTGTGGCCTCCTCCCTTATGTGGATTAACTGGTCATCTTCTACTAGCAGGCTTATGGTTGCCTTTGCCTGTCTGTTCTTTCTGTCCCACTGCTCAGGGTTTTCTGCAGGTCTGTCTGTGGTGATCACCTCCCACTGGTCATCTTTGGATAGGAGCATTTCTATTTTGAATTTCCATAACTGGTAGTTTGTGTTATTCAGCTTGCAGACTGAAAGCCTTAATTCAGAGCTGCTGGCCATGCTTGCTTCCCTCCCCTCAGATTGGAATTCTGGTTCTTCTGCTCACTTACACTTAGTGACCTCCTCTGGGAGTTTCCTTTGGGCCTCTTTTCCTTTCAGCTCACTTCCAGTCTTTAGAATTGTTCTGGGCTGTTCTGAAGAGGTCTGGGCCCATAACCTGTTGCAGAGTAATAACTGATTCACAATTAGTAAGGACAAATGCAGCTGAAGGTTTAACAACAGAACTTTACTTAAGACTTTCCAGGCACAAATCCTTAGTTACATCTAACTAGTAAGAAGACAAAATGGAGACTGAGACAAAGAGAGGGAAAGGAAGAAGGAGTGGTTACACAAAGGAATTCAACTACAAAACCCCATCTTCCTTCCATGTACACATAAACTTAGCAGCGCCATCTGGTGGCTCTATAGTCAATCACTGTTCTTAATACAGTAACTTTAACTTATGGATGTTGCATACACCAACAGGAATCACATACAATAAAGTCACATTTTCCTCATGAAGTTTCTTGGATTCATCTCTCTCAAGCAAAACCCTTCCCATCTGATGAGGAGATTTCTGCTCTTAGCGGATGGAAGCCAGTGCCCATCAGAAGGGAAAGCCCTGTATTCCATTCCCTGCCCCAACAAGCCCACCCTTCCCCCTTCCTCATGTCCTGGGATGGGGGTGGGGGGGAAGAATTCATATTCCGTTCCCTACTGTCCTGAACCAGCCGGTCTCCACACTCGTACTTCCCTGCACTGGAGCTAGCATCACCTAGAGGATCAGGCCCCATATCCCGTTCCCTACCCCCTGCCCCCCTGCCCTCATTTTCCACACTAGATCTGGATTTATGTTAGCAGCCTCTAGAGGAGTAGGTGGGCCTCATATCCCATTCCCTGTCCCCTTGAGTTAGTAGCCCCATTTTGCATGCTGGAGTTGGACTAAAGACAATGCCCCCTAAGGGGCAGGCCCCATATACACACATTTCCAGGCCCCCTGAGGTAGCCAGTCCCCCAACATGGAGCTTTGCCTCTAGATGCATCAATGCCATACCTAGCTGCAATGGAGAAGGCTCCTTCTTCTCTCCTGGGTAGTTCTGCAGCCAGTGCTGCAGCTCAAGGCTGTACCCCTCTTGCAGCTCCTCCAAGGCTCACTGGCTGTGGACAGGCTCCTGACTGACCCCCTCCAGCAGGGCAATAACCTGATTGACCTTGGGGGAAGTTTCAGTCATGGAGAAATACTCTGGCTGGGTCAGGAGCCTGCAGTCTCGGAGTCAGCCAGCAGTGGCTCCGGACTTGTCTCAGTGCAGCGCAGGAGCAGCTCCCGGTGCTGCTGGATCAGCAGACAGCAGTCTGAGGGGGCAGCAGTCATCCGCAGAGCAGGGGTAGGTGGGAGGACAGCTAAGTAGATGGTAGGGGTGGGACTCCAGGGGGATTACCGGATATCAGATTTATTGGTATCAGATCTCCCGATATCGGATTTATCAGTATTGGAATGTCAGATTTTTAACATTGCCGATTTTATTGCTAAATGACGTCAATGTAAAAAAATCGGGTAAAACCAGCAATGTTAAAAATCCGACATTCCAATACCGACAATTATCGGTAGTATCGGATTAATCCGATACCGCCCATTATCGGCATTATTGGATTAATCCGATACCAATAGTCCCACCCTTAGTAGATGGACAAACAGATAAGTGCAGCGGACAGATGAGTGGATGATGGCAGGTGTAGACTGGGAAGGGGGACAGAATGAGAGAAAGCTAGGCAGATGAACAGAGAAAGAAAATAAATGACTGAAAGTCATGCTCTCAGATTTTTTTCTCTGGCACATCTCCTGCTAGAGCTGTTCCTGTACTGGAGCCTCAGGGTCAACACTGATCCAAGAGGGAAGCACCCCCTACAAAGTCCTCTTCCCCAGCCCAGCACCCCTGAGAGCAGGGGGTGGGGAACCTCAGGCCCTGGGGGCCCAAATGTGGCCTGGGGCTAGTTTTTATTTGGCTCCTTTCCAGTCCCTTGATCTGGCTCCTGGCTCTAGTTCCTAGATGCAGCTCTGGAAAACTGAGCTGAGAGCAAGAGAACAGAGATGGGTTATGAATACGGGACGGCTTCCTGGCATAGGAGCCATGATCAGTGAACTCTCCTTTTCCTCCCCCCAGCCTGAGTGCACCCCTTTCGCCCCCCCCCCCCCCCCC
>QEPC01000342.1:2275486-2353770 GCA_003113815.1 Sphenodon punctatus
CACACTCTGGGGGAGCCTGGGTCTGCCCGCCGCTGCTGCGCCGCTGCAAAGAGCTTGTGCCTCGAGTCGCCCTGGTCGCCCAGCAGCAGCAGCTCAGCCTCTGCTCGAGTGACGAGTCGCCTGCCGGCCGCCTGCCTGCCTCATGTGTTCTGCCGCTCTTGCTGGACGCTGGCGCATGCGCAATGGACCTGGTTTCCAGTGCAGCGTACGGCGAGTCACATGTCAGGGAGGCGGGGCTAAGGCCAAAGCGGCAGCGAAGAAGGCAGGAGGGATAATTGGATTCGGGATTGAGGGGGGGGCCGGGGGGCCGCGGGGGTGGGCGGGCGGGCGGGCGGGGGGGCCCACCTCCCTCTCAGCCGGGCCACTGCCCGCTGGTGTCCAACCACAAAAATAAATAAATAATTAAAACGGCTTAGCTATCAGGAGGGACGGATGGACTGTGTGGGCCCCCAACCATGGTGGGCCCCGGGACACATGTCCCATCTGTGCCTATGATAGCTACGTCCCTGGTGCCCCCCTGTCCGTGGTGTTATTCTCCCTGTCTTGCAGGACCATGGCTTGTTGTCCATCCATCGGGCTCCCGCTTCCCGGCCCCCACGGGGCCCCCCATAGCTGGACCTTCCGCGAGGCCATGTCTCTGTGTGACCTGTGGCATACCCCGGCTGTGCAGCTGCTCCTGGGCAGCCCGGGCAGCCGTGCGGGTGCCTTTGCGAGCTTGAGATCCGGACTTTGCTACTTCGGCTATGAGGCAAGCGCTCGTGATTGCCGGCTGCATGCGGACACCCTGGGGCTAGTTAGCTTCCCTGAAGGACGCATCCCAGACAAGCGGTGTTCTCATGTGCCCTGGTCCGGGGCTGAGACCGTGTCTGCGCTGAGTGTGTGCGGCCTGGGCGCCTACACACTGTGCCTTGCTGAGGGTGGCCCTGCCTTGGCCGTGTCCTACTTTGCCTGTGTTCACGGGGCGCGTGGGTACCAGCGCACCTGTGCGGCAGTGTACCTCCAGCTGCTGGAGCTGGGACATCTTCCTTGGCCCCCTGCTGCCAACTGCTGTGTGTCGGAGCCTTCCGCGGTGGAGCTGTCGGCCCTGTTGGGAGTGTGATCCCGTTTGGACATCCAGTTGGGTCTCTCCATGCATGATCCCTTCGAGGCCTACTACCTGATCGCCCACCACATGTTCATGCTGGGGTACTGCCGGGGCCTGATCCATTGGCCCCACCTGGTTCACCAGGTGGGGCACCCGGGCCCTGGGCCCGCACCCCTATGGCCAACAATCCCAACCCCCTCACTCACACACACCACAAACACGCATTCATGCACACACTCAGGCTCATATGCACATGCGACCACACACACACACGCACACATGCACACATATGCACGTATGAAACACACACTCCTACCCTGCCCAGCAGGTCCCCTACCCATACCTCCCAACAATTCCTATTTAGGAAGGACAGTTCCTCTTTGGGTGCTGAATCCCACTGTTCCTCTTTTAGGGGGTTCCAGGAGAATTTATTCAAGGCACAAGTACCTCTTTCTTGTTTGTCTCCCAGGAAAAGTACTTAAGAGGCCAATGGGGAGACAATGGAATGGCAAGAAACTAAGTGGAATGAAAAGCAGGGCTCTGTCCCTCTTTGAGCACTAGGAACATTGGAAGGTGGTATACTTATGAGTGTAGATCGATGAGGGGTGGAGCTTATTGATCCAGAGAACTTGCCCTCTGACCAGTCAAAATGTGGGAGGTATGTCTACCAGTGATGGGTAGTTGCCATGGCAGCTTGGGGAGTGGGGAGAAGGGAATGATGACTTTAGCGGTACCTCGGACGGCCAACAGGCTCTCTGACAGCAACCGCATACAAGCAATGGCATCAAGGCATTTTGGCCTCAGCCACTTCCAAAACTGCGGCATCGCCCGGTCAATGTGGGACTTTGGAATTCCACCCCCACCACCCCAAACCTGGGGGAGTCGCATGAGTCACAAGTGGAGTAAAAATAGTCCAAAGTGACAAGGGGGGCGGGGGGGGGGAAGCTTCTCCCCCTCCACCCCAAAAGCCATGTCCCCAACCCCAAAATGGCAGCGACCCGGCTCACTCATCTAACTTCCAGGCAATTCAAGTCCTCCTAGGGAGCCGAGCGGTGCAGGGGACAGAGGCTGCAGAGGTCAAAATGAAGGAAGGGACTGTCCCCCAGATCCCCAAACTTGGGGAATTCTTTCTGCCTCCCTTATTTTTACACTCATGTAGGTCCCCTCCCCACCTCCCCTAGATAGCCAACGGGTTGGAGAGGAAGGTGAGACAGGGTTGTGGTTCCCCTGTGGCGAAAGGGAAGGGAAAACTAAAACCTCCAAAAGGAAATTATCAACTGGCAGCTGAGGCTGCACAAGGCCTGATGCCTTCCACTCCCTGGATTGGGCCAGCTGGGAGGACATGCTCTGGGGAGGTGAGAATCTGGAAGCAGCAGGAGTAGGGGAAGCAGCAGCGCAGCCCCTGTCAAGGCCAGTGAGTAGCTGGGGCCTTCAGTTTGTTTCCAACTCCCTGGATGGATTTTAAAAAGCCGACGCAGCGAGTGATGCTACCCATGCAGCCACTGGGCTCTGACAGCATCTGGGGAGAGGAGGCATCTCTCCCACATGCCCCTCAGTGCTGACCTGTTCCATCTCCCTCAGTAAGTGGCTGCCTGTGATAGGGTCAGCGGCGTGGGGAGGGGGCCTGAAGCCAGTGGCCAGAGACAGCTAAAAATAGGAGCCATTTGCATCTGTCTTTCTTCTGTTTGGGTAAATAAAGACTCCCAGTGCCACACACAGTGTCTCTCTCAGGCACACAGGTCGCAGACCCCTAGCCACGTACCCCAGCACACTATTATTATTATTATAAACATTTATATAGCACCAGCCATGTGCCTGGCGCTGTACAGAACATAGAAATGGACGCGGTCCCTGCCTGTGGCTTACAATCTAAATGTGGTTCTGGATTTCAATGGGCCCGCTGATTTTCAGTTGAGTAAGTACGTCAGGGTTGGGGAACCTCAGGCCCGGTGGCCAAATGTGGCCCTCGGCAAGTTTTATGTGGGCCCCGTTCCAGTGCCTGGATCTGGCTCCTGCATCCAGTCTCTGCATCCAGTCCAGTCTCTGCCCCCAAGCACTGGAAAACTCAGCTCAGGACAATGGGGCAGAGAGGAAGGCATGCACACAAGGGTAGGGGGTGGATCCATGGCCCAGATCCATGAGCTGGACCCTCTTTTTCTTGAATACACTTGTGAAGCGCCCCCGCCCCCAGTGTGGCTTTCGGCGTTCGTACTAATTTTCAGTGTGGCCCCCAGGACAGAAAAGGTTCCCCACCCCTGAAGTTTGTGATTTGAGACGTGCAGCCTAGGCGTAACAATCAGAACTGTCTGCTGTGCACTCACCACAGAACACCATATATGCAGTGTTATGGGTTTTATTCTCTGTCTTTTATAAGTATGTTTTTTATAATGATGTGAGCTGCCCTTTGGGCGGGATAGGGCTCTCCCTAAGTAAAGACATAGGCTGCTTTCACACATGACACAATGGGCTATTAAAACAACTGAAGAAAATACCGGGTATTATAATTCGTAGTTTTTAAAAATGTGTCATTGCACTATTCCACTTTTATGCTGCGAGATCTCGGGTCATTGTGAGAGCCAGTAATTGTGGCTTTTACAATGACTCAAGATCTCACAGCATAAAAGGGGAATAGTGCATTCACACATTACAAAACCTGCAGAATAATAATACTTGGTATTATCACAAATTGTTATAATAGCCCATTGTCTCATGTGTGAAAACAGCCATAGACTTTCACACGGAGAGGCATAGGGTACATACGCACACAATCACACAAAGACACACGTATGTATGCGTGTAATGACACCGTTGCACACACTTGACTTATATGCACGCACAGATAAGATCACACAAACAAGTCACCTCACAGGTCATTGACATGACTGTGCGCACTGTTGCACATACACACAAACACAAAGCGCTTGCAGATGATGTAGTGTCATGGTTGTACACTGCTGCATGCACTCGCACAAGATTAAACGGAGGGCACTCTCACACAACATGTAGCACGCTGTTGCACAGACACATCGCATCACGCGAACACAAGGAACTTGCTGCAGAGACACTGTTGCACGCACACTCACAATCCCAAGTTGCTCGCAGATGCGGTGACGCAGTTGCACACGGAGTTGTGCACACACAAAAGTTTGTCCCCGCACATACATAGCGCCCCCCCCCCTCGTGAAGCCGGGGGTGGCCCTGGCCATGCATATGGGGCCCCGAGTTTGCCTGCTCTCTGGCACCGCCCTGGGGAGTCGGGGCTGGTTCGGTACCGCCTGGTTGTGGGGGGACGTGATTGCCCTGCCATCATCTGCAGCCGGTAGCTCGCTACTAGCGAGTGGGGCAGGTGGGGAGGAGCAGAAAGCAATTGCGGGGGGACGGACGGAGGGACCGGGAGCAGCGGTGCAGAGAAACTCTCCGCTCGGCCCCGGGCGAGAGAGAAGCGATTATTTATAGTTGGCAGGAGCGGCGAGAGGACACGAGCGAGAGGGAGGGAGGGAGGGATGAAGTGAGCAAGAGAATGACAGAAAGGAAGAGGGAGAGAAATAGAGCGTGAGGAGGAGGAGGGAGGCAGCCGGCCGGCCGGGGAGCGGCAGGGGTCCCCCCCAACACTACCCGAGTGACAGGTGAGAGCCCGGGGGAGAAGGGGGGAGGTGAGAGAGCCCAGGGGAGCCCTCCTGATCTCCAGTCCCCCGCGACCCCACTAGACCCCATAGAATCCAAACATCCTGACTCCCACCCCTGCCCTTCTAACCACTGGATCCCATGTCCTTTCCCCAGGGCTGGCTGGGGATATAACCCAGGAGTCCTGGCTCCTACCCCCAACCATCAATAACAGCTAGACCCCAAACCTCTCCCACAGTTAGGAACAGACAGAACCTCCCACACCCACTCACCCACCATTTCTGCCCTCTAGATCCCAATCTCCTCCCAAAGCTGGAAATAGAACCCAGGGGTCCTGACTCCCATCCTCCCCTTCTCTAATCCACTTGGACACCTCCCCCTTTCCTGACTCACAATCCTATAAGACCTGGGGTTCCCCCCCCCCCCAATATTGAAGGGAGCAAACATTCTGGGGATCCCAGCTTTCCCTGGCTGTCTGTGCCCTGATGGACAGAATCCCAGCCCTGTCAATCCCCATGGATCCTCTCTCCCCCCAAACCTCCCCGAGCCTGGGGAAAACAATCCTGGCCTGGCAGACATAAGGCAATGGCAGAGCTGGAGCGAGTGTGTGAGGCTCCAGTGAGATTGTCACTGAGCTGAGAGAGTCACTAGGAGGAGAGACTGATGACTTGAGTAAGTGCCCCCAGCTTCGGAGAAGGTGGCAGCGGGGAGGGGGGGGTGAAGGCGCAGAGAAGGATGCATGGATATTTAGGGGATGGGTGGACAGAGAGGCGGTATACATGGGATCCAGAGGTTGCTGTGTTGGTCCCAAGTGACAGAGAGACAAAGTGCTTCGAATGTCACAGGGCATGACATTTCAGATTGTCACTCTGGAAGCAAAAAATAATTTAAAAAAGAAATAAAATGCAGTCACCAGACTTTATCCTGATATTAAACCATTCTTGCCCCACTACACCTCTGAACCAGTCGCCAGCCTCAGGTTTCTGGGGGCCAATGGCTCCCAGGACCCAGGGGCCTGTACATTTCGTGCCCTGCGAATGATAGTATCTTTTATTGGACCAGCTGTGGTTGGTGGGAATAAGCAAGCTGTCGGGCCACACAGGGGCCTTCCTCAGGCATGTAGTGTGGCCAGTAGAAATACAGAAACTGAGCAAGAGAGACAGACTATGGGGACAGACCGCTGCTTTAAATACCAGAGTGGTTACACACCGGTTGCTGCCTCCGGTGGAAGCCCCAGAGCTTGGAGAAGAGTGGTGTGTCTGAGCGGCTCTTTGCACACAAGGCAGGGAGAGCATGGCCAGGGGCCTGGAGAGATGGCGGCCATTTCCCAGTGGGTGGGTGTGCACATGGATCAGACAGGGGGTGGCTGGGAGTGGGGGATGATTGACTGGGCTGCTTTAGAGGTGACCGGCTGGCGTTCGAGGGCCTGCTCGCCATGGAGGCTGGGAACTCGTATGAGCCAGGCTTTGGCTGCCTGCCAGCACCTTCGGGGGGGTGGGGGGCAATGCTCAGTGGCTCATGTGCCTCTGTGTGTGTCCGCTCTGCTCCAGCACGTCCGTCAATAACTGCAGAGAGAATCCACGCTCCTCTCTGCTCTGCTCCTGCACCCCCCCTCCCTTTCTCTCCCAAATAGAGCTGGAGAGAGATCCCAGGCATTCTTATTCCCAGTGTCCCTGCTCTAACCATTAGATCCCATGCCCTTCCCACAGCTGAAGATGGAACCCAGGAATCCTGGCTGCCAGTCTCTACCGTTCCTGCTCTAGCCATCAGCCCCCACCCCTTCCCAGAGCAGATAGAACCTAGGGGTTCTGATTCCCAGCTTGCCTGCTCTAACCATTAGATACTACACCCCTCCCAGAGCTGGAGATAGAACCCAGGAGTCCTGGCTTCCTAGCCTTCTTACTCTAACCTTCAGCCTCCTCTTCCCTCCCAGAGCTAGAGACAGAACCCAAGAATCTTGGCTCACAGCCCCCCCTAGTCTAACCATCAGACCCCCATATCGTACAGGGGGGAGAGACCCTGATGGATATGCCCTGTGAAGTGTTGCAGCCTGGTGGACTTCAGGGATGCCTTCCCCTTGCTGAATCTGAGCTATGCCCCAGACCCATCAGGGCTCCTTTTCGACCAGCTCAGTGGGACTATAAGGCTGAGGGATTTAGCTCTGGAGGGGGAGCAAGAGGGCTGGGAGTCAGTATCCCTGGGTTCTGATCCCGGATTTCGCTCTCCCTGCAAACCAGTTCCACTCGGTACTTCAGTTTCCTCCACTGCGAAATGGGGTTATTCCCCTTTAGGTGATTATGAGCTGAGAGTCCCTTGTAGGGGGAGCGTAATAGGGAGGGCTATTTCACCCGTGTCTCTGATTTCACCATGAGACAGAGGATTTTGCAAGGATGTAAAAGTGCTTTTGGTTTCGACAGCTTGACAGAGATAGAACACCGCGAAACGGGTGGCCTGGGTTAGGGGAGAGAAACTGGGCCTTTCCCCTCTAGAAGGTGCTGACTCCAACGCAAGGTTTGGAGGAGGACCAGCTGGGGCAGGGGAGTAGAGTAAATGTAACACAGGGCCTTTGGGAGGTTGTGGCTCCAATCTCTCTTGATCCAGATCCTATCTTTGCTCTTTCCACCAATTTCTTTTGCTCCAGCTTTAGACTCGCTCCTGGGGGAAACGGGAGTCTCCACATCTACCGCAAGTCATGAAACCTACAAGCAGCCAGCTCCTACTGGCACTTCTCCAAGGTAGGTCTTCTTGAGGCCTGGGTACCCGATTCCCCTACTCCACCCCAGATGCCGAGAGCAATCCTTGAGCAGCATTGCTGTGTGGCTGTTCGGCCCTAGGGTCAGCTGCCTCCATTTCAGAGGTACGTCCAGCCCCCCTGCAGCACTGCTGTGCACAGCTGTTCAGCAATTGCCCTGCCCCAGAGTCAGCTGCATTTCAGAGGCACGTTTAGCCCCCCGGCAGCATTGCTGTGCACAGCTGTTCTGCAGCTTCTCTACTCCAGCCAGCTGCATTTCAGAGGTACGTCCAGCCCCCTATGCAGCATGGCTGCGTGCAGCTGTTATGCAACTGTCCTGCCCCAGAGCCAGCTGCATTTCAGAGGTACGTCCAGCGCCCCTGCAGCATGGCTGTGCACAGCTGTTCTGCAACTGCCCTGCTCCAGAGCCAGCTGCATTTCAGAGGTATATCCAGCCCTCCTGCAGCATGGCTGTGCACAGCTGTTCTGCAACTGCCCTGCCCCAGAATCAGCTGCATTTCAGCTCTGATTAAGGCTGATCTCTCTCTCCAGCTCTGTCTTACAGTCACGTCTCCGAGGCCTGGAACTCCAAGCTGCCTGGCACCATCCGTGCTCTGAAGGGCTCCTGTGTTGTCATTCAATGTTACTTCACTTATCCCGGCCCCCGGGACTCCTTGGGAGGCAAGTTCAGTGTGGCTTGGTACCAATACCGGACCCGGGGCTACCCTGAAATCTACAATAGCAGAAGCGTGAGCGGTGTCCTGACCGAGTACCAGGGACGTACAGAGCTGCTGGGGGACCTGGAAATGGGAAACTGCACCCTCAGCATCAATCCTGTGCGTGGTGAAGATGCCATGAGCTACTATGTCTGGATTAACCCTGATTGGGTGAAGCATCGATTCTACGATGTCACCGTCTTCGTGGAGGTAGTAGGTAAAGGATCCCTCATTAAACAGCGGGCCCACCCTAGAGGCAAATGCACCTCAGGACCAGGAGAGGGATCTCTAAGGAAATTGCTGCCCTGCCCAACAAGTGGCTGCATCTAGTGAGGGATCTTTGTATAAAAAGCTGCCCCACCTAGAGGGGGATGCATCTCAACACTAGACAGGGGCCCCTGGTCAGAACTCACCTGGAGTATTGCGTCCGGTTTGGGGTACTGCATTTTAAGATGGACATGGCAAACTGGAACAGGTTCAGAGGAGGACAACAAATATTTATTATTATTATTATTATTATTAACAAACATTTATATAGCGCCAGCAGTGTACCTGGCACTTTACAAAGTAATAAAATAGACACGGTCCCTGCCCCTAGGGCTTACAATCTGAGAGACAGGAGCTGGGGGAGAGACTTAGGACGGGGAACAGAGGGAGAGACAAGGGGTCTAACATTCATGAAGATGCGAGGTCTCAAGTGCACGTACTTGGCTTGGTTACGATGAGAATGACAGCAGGCAGGTCCATGTGGCAAGGATAAGGGTAAACCGATCGTAGGTCTAGGAATAGTGACTCAGCAGGATAACGAGTCAGACAGAGCAGAGCGAAAGAGGTGAGTTTTAAGGAGAGATTTGAAGGTATGAAGGGAGGGGCAAGGCGGATGTGGACAGGGAGGGAGTTCCAGGCATGGGGGGCAGCAAGTGAGAAGGGATGAAGGCGCTTAGGGGAGCAGGGAAGGCGTGGAAGGGTGAGAGAAGGGACAGAGGAGGAGCGAAGTGCACGGGCTGGAGTATGGAGGGCGATAAGTGCAGAGAGGTAGCGGGGAGCGAGGTTGTGAAGAGTTTTATAGGTGAAGACTAGGAGCTTGTGCAGGATTCGTTCAGGAAGGGGAAGCCAGTGAAGCGAAGAGAGGAGGGGCTGCACATGGTCGAAGCGACTGGCGAGGTAGATGACCCTGGCAGCAGAGTTTTGGACAGAGATGAGGGGAGAAAGGTGAGACCGGGGAAGGCCAGTGAGAAGGAGGTTACAGTAATCGAGGCGAGAGATGACCAGAGCATGAACAAGAGTTTTGGCAGACGAGACAGAGAGAAAAGGGCGAATCTTAGCAATGTTATGGAGGGAGAAGCGACAGGATTTAGCAACAGAGTCAACGTAGGGTTTAAAAGAAAGGGCTGAGTCAAAGATGAAGCCTAGGCTACGGGCTTGAGGGACAGGCAGGATGGTGACTCCATCAATGATTATTGACAGTGAGGAAGGAGAGGAAGGATGAGGGGGGAAGATAAGGAGTTCAGTTTTAGCCATGTTGAGTTTGAGTTGACGTTGAGACATCCAGGTAGAGATGTCAGAGAGACAGTTGATGAGACGATCTTGAACAGAGGGAGAGAGAGATGGAGTAGAGAGATAGAGTTGAGTGTCGTCAGCATAGAGGTGGTATTGGAAGCCATGGGAGGCAATGAGTTTGCCTAAGGATGAGGTATAGATAAAGGGACTGGAAATCAAGTTTTATGGGTTGAAGGAACTGGGTGTGTTTAGCCTAGCAAAGAGGAGATTAAGGGGAGAGATGACAGCAATCTTGGAATATCTAAAGGTCTGCTATCAAGAAGATGGCAAGGAATTGCGACAGAGGACTAGGAATAGTGGACTCAAGTTACAGTAAGGCAGAATTCAGTTAAATATCAGGGAAAGTTCTTAACAGTCAGAGCGATGTGGTAATGGAACAAGTTACCTAGGGAGGTCGTAGGCTCTCCATCGCTGGAGGTTTTGAAAATGAGGCTGGACATCCGTCTGTTGGGGATGTCATAGCTGTAGTCACCCTGCATCCAAGCTGGGGGTTGGAGTCGATGGCCCTCAAGGTTCCTTCCAACTTTATGATTCTGTATAAATAGTTGAACCAGCCCAGAGGCTGTTGTATCTTAGTAACAGTTGAGGGATCCCTGTATAAACAGCTACCCCACCCCAGAGGCAGGTGCATTTCAGTCTATTGCTTTGCCTGTTTGCCACTCAAACATATAACAACACTCCCTCCATTCGCTCTCTCGCCGTCTCCTCCTCTCAGACACCCCAAGCCAGCTGGTGCTAAGTGACCCTGGGATACTGACAGAAGGTGACAACTTCTTGCTCACTTGCTCCACCCAGCACACCTGTCCCTCAGCTCCGCCCACCCTCACCTGGAGCCCTTCGGGTGGCAAGTCCGTGACCAGCCATGAACGCATGGCGGGGGGCGTCTGGCGAGTGGAGTCGGAGCTCAGCTACACCCCTTCTCACAAGGACCATGGCAAATACCTGCAGTGCACGGCCACCTTTCCCAACCAGCAGCAATCCCGTGGTGGCGTCTACCTGCACGTCACATGTGAGTGACTGAGGGTGGGGCTTGGGGGCGGGGGGGGGGCACTGTGCTGTAGAGTGGAGGGTCAGCAGGGGACGCTCTCTTTCACAGTGTGATGTGCCAACAAGTGGAGTGGGAGGCTCACTAGGGGGCGCTCTCCCCTCACAGACAGTGTTGACTCAATTGTGGTGCCCCGGGGCCACTGCGCTGCACAGAGCAGAGTGGGGTTAGGGTTGCCATTCCTCCCCTTTAATCCAGGATGCTTATGAAAAATACATGGTGCAGGGCTGCATTGGTGGGGTGGCTCTTTTCTCACAGTCAGTATTGACCCCAGTGCAGCGCTAGGGGGGGCGGCGAGCAGACGGCCTTCCTGAGGTGATGCTAATGCCACCGCGGATTGGAAGGTCTCCTAAATAGACTGTCGTGCAGCTGAGTCATAGCGTCCCTTGGTGGGGAGGGGAAAAGGGGAAGCAAGAATTGGGTAGAGGAGAGAATCCTCCCTAGAGCTGAGAATGGGAGAGGCCTAAGGACCGGGCCTGTTTTACTCCCTCCTTCTGTTCTTCCACTCCCCCTCTCACTTCACGTGCACCAGGGATGGGGATCCTTTCCCCTCACGGGGACCATTTTGAAAATGACGACAAGCTCCGAGGGGCACAGAGAAGTTGGAACAGGGGGGCACTAAGGAAGAGGAGGGTCCAGATCATGGATCTGTCCCCTCTCCTTGTGTGCCTGCCCTTATCTCTGCTCCCTGCCCCTGAGTTTGGTCTTTCAGTGCTTGGGGGTAGGAACTAGATCCAGGGGCCAAAGCCCTCTGCTCCAGAGTGACGTACACACACTCTCCTTTCCCTGCCTCTCCCCCACCCCAATCCCTGTCTCCCCTTGGGCTGTGATATTGCCCCCCCCTCAATGAATTCATGGCAGCCCTATAGGGGCAGAGGAACAGGGAGTGGACTATAGGGATCTGCGTGATCCAGTCCCTAACAGCTCCCGTCGGGATCTGGGAGGTGGCCAGAGTGATGAGAGGGAGGAATAGGGGCTGGGTCATTCTGACACCACGCTAGGTCCGATACCCAGGCTGCCGTTGCCCAGGGAACCAAAGTTTTACCCACTGCCTCCCCCTGCCAGAGCTGCCAGGTTGAAATTTCAAAACAAAGGGAAATTCAGGATCTGGGGGTATGTTGTCTGCGGAGTGTCTGCTTTAATTTTAATTTTATTTTTTTATTTATTTCTTCATATTTATTGGCCACCCCCTCATGCCCACGGCATCTCGGGACGGCTCGCAACAGTCAAAACAACAATAAAATACATAAAACAACAATATGAATAATTAAAACTACCCCCCCAAACGTTCCCCTCCCCTCCAACCCCCCCTGCCCATCCAGACGGAGGCCTGAATCCAACACCACCCCCAGACGCCGAACCTGAAGAGCAACAGGCGGGCGAACCCCCCCCTATCAGGTTATGAACTCTGGGATGGTGTGTCTGTTCTATCTGGGACATTCTGTCGAAATAAAGAATGTCCTGTATAATAAGGAACATCTGGCAGCGCTCCCCCAGTGTATACACAGCTCAGTGGACCCTGCTCCTCACCCACCCAGGAGGGGGTTGCTGCTGGGATCCCAGCTGTGGAGACCGGAGGGACCTAGGTCCAGTCTTTTTTTAAAAAATCCTGAGATGGGCTAAAAATCATATCATGAGATTTGTATTTTTTTTTTTTAAAAAAAACACCCCATCACAACATGGTGAATGGTGGGTTCATTAAGGTACACAGCCAGGGAGGGGGCCAGAGAGATCAAACCCCACCCCCACTGTTAGAGCAACCCCCAGCGCTGTTCGTAAACAGGGAGAGCAGCCCCTCTTTACCCCACGCAGCAGCCAGCGAGAAGCCATGCGGTTCTGCTGGGCCGATCCTGCAGGGGGCAGTGTCTCTACTGCTGTTTGCTGCTTTGCTAGTTGGCTGCTGCTAGGGCAGGATGGGGACTTCTTCAACCACCAGGGACATAGCTAGGTTGGAATCAGCCCAGATGCAAGGCTCCCCCCTCCCCCAATCACCATCCTCTCCCCTGTCCAACCCTTGCCCCCTTCCTCCCTCCAGTGCCCCTCTCCCTTCCTCTGCTTGTTGCGCCCGAGCCCCAGAGGCTGTGGTTACACTGCCAGTGCCTGCCTCATGGCGCCGCCGGCACTTACTCCATCCTGTACTGCCCGCTGCCCATGTATGTTGTGCGCTGCAGGCGCTTCCACTTCCGCTCAGCTTAGTCTCCGCCCACCTGTAATAGGACAGGATTTGTGGGTGTCATGGGGGCACACTCAGGGGAGAGCGGTGCTCAGTGCTTGCTGGTCCAGTGGTGCTTTGGGGGACTGCCATAGAGAGGGGAACTCCAATCCTGGTCAGAGTGGCGAGCCTGAGGCAGTGTAGCCCACGTTGGTAGCCGTGTTGTCCAGTGCAAGACACGTTTGAGAATACGGGCAAGTTGAGACTAGTGTCCGCCGGTGCGAGACCCTGGAGAAAGTGTGTAACCGGGTCAGAGTTCTTGCAGAATCTGTAAGTGGTGTTGTTTGCTGTTGGTTTTCAACTTTCGTTTCAGGGAGTACTGTTCATCAGCCAGAATGGCGCTGCCGACCCGTTTCTCCAATATGGGCCAAAGAAGCTTGGGCCCTTCGTCTGCCCCCCTCCCACAGCTTGGGCCCCGGGACAAATGTCCTTCTATCCCTGTGATAGCTCTGCCCCCGGCAAGCACCTGGTGTTGATGCCAGGTGCTCCTTCTCTTTCCTCTGCACTCCAGTCAGCCTGGCCGCTGGGAAGCAGGGATTAACTAGGCACCTGCTCTTCCCATGCAGGAGGAAGCAGGGAGGTTCAGCAAAGTTTCATGGTAGCATCTCCCTCCTTCCTCCGGTTTGTGGTTGCTCCCCTGTGTCCCTTTAATTTGCCTTCTCCAGGGTTGGAAGCTGCAGAGTTACATTTAGCCATTGCGCTCCTCAGGCACTAAGGCTGGCAACTCTCTGACGGCGATGTTAATGGAAGTTGCTGTTCTCCCCTAAGAGCAAAAGAGACCGTCAGTGAAAATGAGAGGTAGTACATATCAAAGGGATCAAAGATCTCACCCCACCCCCCACCATTAGTCTGTGGAACTCGCACGCACGCGCACACACATCCCCATTGGTCTGTGGAACTCCCTGCCACAGGATGTGGCTGAAGCCAGGAGATTTGAGAATTTTAAGGAAGGATTGGATAGAGATTCAAGGATGAACGTGTAAAGGTGACAATGGTATTCAGAGCTAGAATGAGAGAGGGATATTTCTTTCTTTCTTTCTTTCTTTCTTTCTTTCTTTCTTTCTTTCTAGCCTGCCCATCCCTGAAAGCTCAGGACAGATATCAAAGCATAGATACAAAAATGTGCATAAAATAAAGCCGATTAAAAACCCAAACCATATAAAAAAATATAAAAATTCTTATTTAAAAAAGAGCATCCTGGACCCTATCCCCATGTGCCAAATGCTTGGCCGAATAAACAGGTCTTGCATTGTCTCTAGACTATAAGGTCTGAAGCTGGTCTCTATCGTTATTGGAGGGGATGAGGTGAGGCCTTCCTGAGAGCATATTACCCCACATCTGCCAATGACTGGGGTGGGGGAGAGCCTTGTACTTTCTTATAAAGCACCTGGTACTGCCAGTGTCTAGCAGACTACTAAGCTAGATAGACCAAGGGGCTAAGCCAGGCTACATTTCCTGACTGCCCCAGAATCTCCTGACTCCAGAATCAGAGTTTTTGGGTGTTTTCAGGTGGACAACAGCCCTGCCTTTGCTCTGCCTCACCCCTGGGTAGCCCGTCCGTCGAAAGGCAGACTGCCAGATGTGCAGGCGGAGCAGAAGCGGCACTCCCCCCGCCTGCTCCACTCCAGCCCCGCTAGCAGTGCTCCAATACATCCAAGAGCACCCTCCAGCAGAGCGACGCCCAGACCTGGGGCACCAACCTGAGGTGGAGCTGCTGTCCGTCTGCTCAGCGGATGGACGCTGCAACGCTGCTCTTGACCGGCCATTCTGCTGGGCAACACCATAGAGTTGTACGCGGCAGCTTAGAGTGTCGGGTGATCCGCCTGCAACTCTATGGTGTGGGAATGGAGGGGGGTGGGGGGAGGGCGCTGTATGGACAGACCATGAGCTGTGGCAGCCGCTGGGTAATTTAAACCCGGCCCAAGTGGGGCTGCAAGTGGGCAGACATGGGGGTGTACCCCTGGAGCAAGTCCCGCATCTGTCTGAAAACATCCTTTGAGAAACACCCCACAACCGAACCGCAAGAGCGGACATTGTTGTGGAGGAGGCTCACGGGGGTGGGGACCAGGCTGGCGCCTTCCAAACCCCTCTTGTCTCTCCCAGATTCTCCGAAGGATGCAGTAGTCTCGGTGGTGGGGGACCCACTCCTGAAGGAAGGGGACAGCGTCACTCTGAGATGCAGCAGCCAAAGTAACCCCCCAGTCAGCAGCTACCGCTGGTTCCATGGGCCGCGCAAGGCACCGCTGCGGGGAGCAGGCACCGGCCCGGAGGTGACAGTGACAGATCTGCGCAGAGATTCGGGGCCGTATCACTGCGTCGCAGAGAACGATGTCGGCATGGGAGAGGACTCCGCACCCGTGCATCTCAATGTAGAGTGTAAGGGAAGATGGCTGCACTAGGGGGCGCTGGCTCAATAGGGATTGGCTAGCAAGGGAGGGGGAAGCTGGGAATGCATGATGGGGCCTTTCCCCTCTAGGGGGCGCCAGTTTCCAGTGGCCCTAGATGGGTGAAATGCTGGCACTGGGGGCAGGGAATAGGGGGACGCCACTGCCAGTTCTGATTCCAAGTCAGGAGACTGGGTGGCACTGGGGAGCATGAAATGGGCTATGGGATCCACCCCAGATCCAGGAGTCCCCAGCTCCCACAGTCACAGTGGGACTCAGAGCCGAGGCAGAGGAACTCCTGGATTGGGCTGTCGGGTCTGTTCCGCACAGGGAGCACTCTCTCTTTGATCCAGTCTCAGAATGCAGGGACGGGCTGGCAAACAGGGGATAGGATACGGGGCCCACAGCAGGCAGCTCTGATACGGCCCCAGGCTGGTGGTGGGACTGGTTCAGTGGTGGGGGATGGGCTCTTGGGGGGGGGGTCTCACGCCCCTCTCCGCCATTGTAGACAAGCCAGTCATCCTGCCCCAGGGAAACTGCACAGTGTCCAGGACGGGAGCGACGGCGACGTGTCACTGCCTGGTGGAGGGAAACCCTCTTCCCCAGCTCGAATGGCGCCTGCAGAACAACACTGTCCCTGGGGACTTCAATGACACCGTGGTCCAGGCGGGCACTGCCTCCTGGGGCCAGTTGGTCATTGGGATGCTGCGGGGCCCAGCCGCCGCCCTGGGCAACGTGTCCTGCGCCGCCTCCAACCAGCATGGGTTCAACCAGGTCACCTTGCCCTCCATCCAAGCAGGTAAGGGGGAGAGGGGGCATCTGGAATGGGTGGGCAGGGCACGGCATCATTACCTGTCGAGAGAGACACACTGGTATCGTGGACCCAAATGCTAGAGTGGTGCGTGTGTGTGTGTGTGTGAGGGGGAGGAGACAATGGGGAATGGGGGTGGGACCATGGCTACCGTCATTAATACGTCAGCCCAAGTAAGTATGTTCTGCGTCCGCATAGTATAGCGTAGGAAGCGTGTCGTGGGCAGGCGTTGGGTGTTGATAAACATGCAGCGGGTGTGCCGGCTTACACATCCCAGAGAGGGGACCGAACAAACGTTCCTGCCGATCGATCGGGCCGGAGGGGAGGGCGGGGCTGGAAGAGACGTGAGTTTAGTTAGCCCCGCCCCTGCGGCTGGTGATCCGCCCCCTGCTATGACGGGCAGCCATGGCTGCCAATAACAGGCAGCCATAGCAGCACAAACAAATGTACTCGCCCCCTATGGCCTGCCTGGGTGGCCCTTGGGCACAGACTGTGGGCCCGGTTCCTTCCTGGTTCCAGGTCCACAATTACAGGGCAGCCGCCTACCTGGCCTGGGACTGTAGCAGATCCACGTCTGGGTGGCCCACTAACAGGCTTTGGCCCAGGCGGGCTGTAGCGGACCGTAGCAGACAGAGTCACATTTATTAACACCCATTGTTACCATAATTATCAGTATAGACACTCAGACACAAATATACCTTGCACCCCATGCAATGGGATCTTGTTGGAGAGGGAACGGGCATTAATGGGAAGTGTAATTAATCTCATGTACAGATAATTCTATACTGTGCCTACCCTTTATATCCCATGGAGACTTGAGGGGCTTTGGTTAACTTAATTATCCCCATATACACACCAATAAAAAGATGTTGGTAACATTGTACAGCGCGGGGGGGGGCGAAAACCAAAGGGGACAGGGAGCCAGGACTCCTGGGTTCTCTGGGGGGGGGGGGGGGGGGGTTTACAGTCCTGTCTTCATACGTATATGAATAGGCTAACTCCTGCCTGCTTGTGAGCTCACTGCAGCGATTGGTTAAACAGCTGTGGTGTTGCAGAACATTCAGAATCATTCCTGTTGCTGTGAAAGGTCATGCTCAGGTCACAGAACGTTCTGAATCATTCCAGGTGCACTGAGGGAAGGCAAAGTGAAGGGGTTATTGACTGGCAGAGAGATAATGCTGTTTAAAAGTCACAAATGGAACTTTAAAGAGTTTTTAGCCAAGAACAGCACAAAGAAAAAAATCAAAAGTTATGTAAGCTACATGCCTCAGGCAGTGCTGAGGTAGCTGCTGCTGTTCAAATGGGAATCCTCAACACAGGAGAGCAGAAACCTCAGCTTTATAACATTCAGGGGAACCACATGTGTATGTGTGTGTTTGTGGCTACAGGCTTGGCTTTTTTTAACTGACCTTTCCCAGGGCTGATTACAAGTTGTTCAAATTTCACAGCCTGCTTACCAAACATCCTGTTACCAAACAGGACAGGTGATTAAATATAACAATATAATCAGGAACCCTTGTTTACTGCGTTTTAAATGTAGTGTCACTTGTGTCCCTGAATATAATCTTAAATACATTGAATATATTCTTTTTCCCCTTCCTTTCCCCCTTTGGCATAATCATTATTAGTTTTCATCATGCTTATGCAGACAAGATCCGTTACCAGGTGCAGGCACACAGTTTAATTTCATACACAGAATGACACCTGCTTTTTAAAAATCTAAAATAACAGTAGTAGGAAAGAGTAGCTTTCCTTGCATTTCATGTACAGCATGTGTATGTATATATGGAGATAAGGCGGTTTGAACGCTTGCTCCTTCTCACCAACCACAGTTGTTCCAATAAAAGATATCATTCAAACCACCTTGTCTCCATCGCTGTCACTCGAGACCAACACGGCAACCACACAAGCACTCTGGGATGTATATATGGGTGGAGAGAGAGAATGTGTTTGCCGTATTGTTCTCAACAGTAATAGATGGATTCAAAGTGGTTCAGAGAATATATTTTCTTGGTCCAATAAAAGATATCATCTCAACTACTCTGTCTCCATCTATAGAGGCGTACGCATAACCAGGGACCCGTGTTCACTGCTGTTTCCCCACTGTCATTAAATTTAGGCAGATACCCATTTTGAAATTCAGGCACTGCATCCTTATAGTGATAGTCTGTATGTTTGTTCACACCCCCCCACCCCCACCCCCCCAATGTGAAGTAGTTCTAGATAAGCTCTCGGGCAGGGACCGTGTTTATCTTGTTTTTTGTAAAGTGCCAGGTACATCGCTGGCACTATATAAATGCTAATAATAATAATAATAATAAATTATATAATTAATTAATAATAAATATTCCAGACCAAGCAGTGTACATCCAGTACTTCAGTTTGTAGCTACACATGTGGGGCGATTGGATTTTTACTAGGACTGGAGATTGTTTGGGGAGTTTAAGAGGGTATAGAATCTCATGTGAGAGAGGCACGAGAGTGGGGGAGGGGGTGGGACTGGATTTCGGGGTTGTTTTAATTGGTATTTTCTGCTTTTTATGTGTGATACGGAGTGGGGGAAAGTTATGGGGAAGGGTGATTTGGAGTTGTGGTAGGGAAGCCTTTTGTTTTGATTTTTATCTCTGGTTAGCCACCCTGAATTTTTTTTGGAGTGGGGCGGCCCACAAATATAAAATAATAATAACCAGGGACATGTGTTTTTTGCAACTACAGGGAATGTGGGACCCTGATAATAATAGGCATCTCTGCATCTGCCCATACATCATCTGGGTAGCTAGGAGGGTATTAGAGCAGGCTGCATCATTAGCAGAGGTGCCCTCGTACGCCACCAACACAAGTGTAAACATCCAGCCTGGTTTAGACCAGCCAGGACACCTAGTTATTGAGTTCCACCGTTACGGTAATTTGGAGAGAAATGGAGGCAGCGGGCACAGTCTCCCACCATTAAAACCATCTGAGCCATCGACTTCAGTGGTGGAGGATTGTACCCAGTGCTATACTATGGGGTGGGCTGCTCCCGAGGCAGCAGTGGGCAATGCACGGGCAATGCACGGGCACAGAGTCTCACAGCCCAAATCCAGGGTGTGACCCCCTTTGGAACAGGCCATGATGCCACATGTTTCTTTCCAGGCGATGATCAGCTGCTGCTCATGGCCTCCAGTGGCGCCATCGGAGGCCTCCTGCTCCTGGCCCTACTGGGAATTGTGCTCTACAAGGTGGTGAAGACCAGGTGAGATGCTAGAGGGAACTCGAGGAGATAGGAGTCAAGGGGCCATGTGAGTGGGCTTGGCACCAGTGGTTGCTGCAGGAAGCAGAGGGCCCACACTCCTTCTCTCCCGTAAGTGCCCTGACCCCCTGCAGCTCGAGGAGTGGGGAATCTGTGACCGCAGTGCACATCCAGTCCTGCAGGTGGCACTCCCAAGCACCAGGCAGGGAAGGATCCTTGGTACCTGCAGCCCCTGCCGCTCTTGCCATCAGTAGCCAATCCAGTAAGGCAATGGAGGGAGAAGCAGACAGCGTGGCACCAGCAAGATCCTGCAGGAAGGGCTTATTATGACGACTCCTAATCTTGCACCTCTAGGTGTATACAGTGCTTTGCAGTCACAGATTTTCAGAGACAGGTCCCTGCCCAGGGGGCTTACAATCTAAGATGGACATAGCTGAGGGGAGCCCACAGGAAAAGACACACACACATATTCCCATTTTACAGATGGGGAACTGAGGCTGAAAGGTGGTGACTTGCTCAAGCCAACCAAGGGAGTTCATTGGCGAGGGTGAGATTCGAACGCTGGTCTCCCAGGCCCAGGTCCAGCACTGTATCCACATCATCACACTGGCTCAGACAGGCAGTAAGGATTCCTGGTACCCTGGCAGACTCCCTGTCCAATGTGAGTGGCTGGGGGTGAGAGCGGGGTGCCAACTCCAGCTTGCACGGGTGCTCACTGGAGAGAGGGGGTGGGGAGAAACAGAAGGAGCGGGAGAAACTTGGGCTGTGTTGTGTGTGGAGAAACCCTCCTGGCTAGATCGCCCCTTAGGTTCCTCCCTGACCCAATGCAAGGGACTCTGCCAAACCATATAAGGAGACGCACTCACCTTAGCCCATCTGACTGACCACTCCTTACATACCTTACCGAAGAAGGAACCCTGGGTCAGATAACCTAACTGATTGGCCACCTTGAACAGGGTCACCTGTGGCTGTGACTCTGATCCAATAGCTGAGACGCTTGCGTTGCCCTTTAAAAAGAAGGCTAGTAAATTTCCGCAGACAGAGACCTCATGGCCAGCACCCGGTAGTCGTGCTGGACTAACTTGCAACACCCAGATTTCTCCATCCAGCTGGGAAAGAACCGAACCCTGCAGAGCTAAGACAACCAGGCTTACTATGCAGCGAAGATACTGCGAGTAAGTCCTTCTATGCAGAGTAACAGGGTTAGGGACCGTTTAGACTTAGACATGCTCTAAACGGGTTACCATACCTGCTTGTAGTTGCCTGTGTTTGCTCACGAGTTTGATGCCTTTCCCTACCTTTTTGTATCCTTGTAATTTGGTTAACTTGGCTAGTAAAAACTATAAATCTTGTTTTCTTTAATCAAGAGTGCCTGGTGTGTGTGCTGCGACCCAAAATACTTCCCAAGTTTGGCTTACACTGGGAAAGCAATCTCTAATAAGGAGCAGGGTTTGGGCTTCCAGAGCAGCCCTTAACCCCAGAAACTCGTAGCTCTGGTGGTGTCAGCAAAGCCCGAGTGTTATGGTGATGGGCATGCAGTGAGGGAGGAGGTTAGGAGTAGAGCACACACATCCCCACTAGACCCATTACACCACATTGCTTGCCTCCTGGGCAAGAGGGATGCCAGGATATGGTGGGGCAATGGGGTAGCTTGCATAGTCAGGAGTCATTACCTCTGGGGGCCCTTTTAGGAAAGTTCTCGTTGCCCCCCTGTCAGGAAGCTTCAGTCGGGCTGAAGTGTGAGTCCAAGGAGTGATACAGCAGTGCTGCTAAGTTTACCTGTGGTTCTGGGGTTACCTTAATTACTGGCACATACTCCCCAAGCTAGGGCTAAGCCACTCACCTCAGCTAGCCTGGGGATTGGATGACCCATCCCTCTCATTACACATATCAGCACTGTACATGCTGCATAGACATGCTGACCCCTAAATGGTCATTGGGTCCCCTGTAACATTAGAAGCCATTCAGAGATTGTTAACCTCTGGGGCTCCCTGCTGCAGGGGGTTGTTATTGGGGTTAACCCCATAGAACTTCCTGCTGCAGGGGGATGTTATTGAGGTTAACCCCTGGAACTTCCTGCTGCAGGGGATGTTTTGGGGGGGTTAACTCCTGTCATCCCCTGCTGCAGGGAGATGTTATTGGGGTTATCCCCTAGGAGTCCCTGCTGAAGAGTTGACCCTTCTATGACTGGTAGCCACGGGTTTCTTGGAACTCTGCTGCTGATCCTTGTTTCCCCCTATAGGAAAGAGGAAGCTGCAGCAGAGGAGGAGGAGGAAGATCCTACAATCTATGAAAATGAAGAAAATAAAGAGTGGAAGAAGTCCCATAAAGGAGAGAAGCCATCCAAGGCAAAGAAGGAGGAGCAGATCAATATGTACAGCAAGCCCAAGGCAAGAAAGAGCACAGTGGCTGAAGAGGTAAGCAGTGCAATTCAGGATAGCTTCCCCAGGGACCTTGTGCAAAGCAGGAACACGCCTAGTTGCTTCTTGGATGGGATGGGGAGTTGGGTAGAGACTCAGGAGAGCGAGGTGCTTTCCTCCCAGAATCAGTTCTGATCTCACTACCCCAGCACAGCACTAGGGGGTGCTGTGCACAGGAAATGGGGTAGACTCACTAGGAGGTGTTCCCCTGTCAGTGTGACTTCAGTACTCCAGCACAGCACCAGGGGACACTGCAGTGCACACAGGAAATGACCCTCACTAGGAGGTGTTTCCCTGTGTCAGTTCTAGATGAAGTACCCCAACACAGCACTAGAGGGTGTTGTACACAGGAAATGGGGTAGGCTCATCCTGTCAGTTCTAACTGAAGTGCCCAGCACAGCACTAGAGGGCGCTATACACAGGAAATGGGGAAGGGTCACTAGGAGGTGTTCTGCTGTCAGCACTAGCTGCAGTATCCCAGCACAGCACTAGAGGGCGCTATACACAAGCACTGGAGAAGGGTCACTAGGAGGTGTTCTGTCAGCACTAGCTGCAGTACCCCAGCACAGCACTAGAGGGCACTGTGCACAGGAAATGGGGAAGGGTTGCTAGGAGGTGTTCCTCTCTTAGGTCGCTTTCACACCTGCGTGAATGGGTCATTAGAGGGTCAGGAGAGGGAATGCACATTCAAATCAGGTGCATCTTTTACAATCGCCTTTGTAAACACGCTTAAAAGTTTCAATCACCCTCCTGGGGCATTCACATCTGATCAAAGACGCATCTAAGTTGTAAACGCGCCCCCTCTCCCAAGCTTCTCGTGACCTGTTCGCGAAGGTGCAAAAGCAGCCTGAGCCAGTTCTGGCTGCAGTCCCCCAGCTCAGCACTAGAGAGCGGGGGGAATGGGGTAGAGGGGCTCTCTGGGTCAGTACAGAGATGCTCTCTCCAGCAATGTACTATTGACTGCAGTACCCCAGTACAGCACTAGAGGGTGCTGTGCTGCAGTTGGCACCATGTTTCTGGGACTAAACTTTGTGTATGGAGTTGCTGTGCAGTTGTTGCCCAGCTGCTCCACCCCAGAGGTGGCTGCATCTCAGCAATCCTTGCAGGTATCACCTTGTGAGCCTTCTCAAGTGCTCCAGGCTCTGTGGAAGTGCTAGAGCAGGATGGGGGAAGCTTTTCCCTCTCACCGGCTACTTTGAAAGTTAATTTACGCTCCATGGATCACATAGGAGTTGGGGGAAAGGGTGTTCAGAGTCCAAATAATGGATCCATCCCCTAGCCTCATGTATACACTATAGCATGGGCCATGGCTCAGGTGGTAGCGTGCGTGCTTTGCATGTATAAGGTCCCAAGTTCAATCCCCAGCATCTCTGATTCAGGATCTCTGGTAGCACGCCTGGGTGAGGTCTCTGCCAGGGATCCTGGAGGGTCTCAGGTAGCATGTCTGGGTGAGGCCTGAGCTGGATATGAAACCCTGCTGCCGTGTCAGGTTGTGACAATATTAGGCTAAGATGAACCATCGATCTGACACAGTTAGGCAGCTTATTATTATTATTAGCACTTGTATAGCGCCAGCTGTGTACCTGGTGCTTTACAGAACAATGAGATGGACGCGGTCCCTGCCTACGGCTTACAATCTAAAGGACTCGGAGGGGGCAGACAAGGAGAGGGGACTTAGGGAGAGACAAGAGATAAAAAACATTCAAGTGGATACGAAGTCTCAGGTGCACGTGCTTGGCTTGGTTGCAGTTAGGGAGGAGTCGGGGAGGGCAGACAGTAAATGTTGAGAGGAAAGTTCTAGCAGGCGTCGGAAAAGGCGGCGAGGAAGAGGTGGGTTTTGAGGAAGGATTTGAAGGAGCGGAGGGAGGGGGCAAGGCGGATGTGGGCAGGGAGGGAGTTCCAGGCATGGGGGGCAGTGAGGGAGAAGGGACGAAGACGCTTAGGGGAGCAGGGGAGATGAGGGAGAGCGAGGGAGGGGGCAGAGGAGCAGTGGAGAGTGCGTGCATGAGTGTGTAAGGAGACTAGGGCTAGGGGAGGGAGGGGGGGAGCCAGGCTGTGAAGGGCTTTGTAAGTAAATACCAGGAGTTTGTGAAGGATGCGTTGGGGGAGGGGGAGCCAGTGAAGTGAGGAGAGGAGAGGCTGCACGTGGTCGAAATGACGGGCAGAGTGAATGACCCTAGCAGCGGAGTTTTGGATGAAGATAAGGGGGGACAGATGAGAGCGGGGGAGGCCAGCAAGGAGGAGGTTGCAGTAGTCAAGGTGAGAGATGACCACGGCATGAACAAGGGTTTTGGCTGAGGAGACAGAGAGAAAGGGGCGAATCTGAGCAATGTTATGGAGGGCAAAGTGACAGGACTTGGCAACAGAGTCGATGTAAGGTTTAAAGGAGAGGTGAGTATCGAAGACGAAGCCCAAGCTACAGGCTCAGGGAATAGGGCGGATGGTGACTCCATCAATAAGGATGGACAGGGAAGAGAGGGAGGAAGGGAAGGGAGGGAAGATAAGGAGTTCAGTTTTAGCCATGCTGAGCTTGAGTTGACGTTGGGACATCCAGGTGGAGATATCAGAGAGACAGCTGATGAGACGAGCTTGGACAGAAAGGGAGAGAGAGGGGATGGAGAGAGAGAGTTGAGTGTCGTCAGCATAGAGGTGATATTGGAAGCCGTGGGAGGCAATGAATTTGCCAAGGGACAGGGTGTAGATAAAGGAGAGGAGAGGGCCCAGGACAGAGCCTTGGGCCAAGAGGGGGAGGGAGGAGGAGGTGGAATTGGGAAGAGACACATTAAAGGAGCGGTCAGAGAGGTAGGAGGAGAACCAGTCAAGGACAGAGCCGCAGAAGCCTAGGGAGTGAAGCGAGTCCAGTAGGAGTGAGCGATCGACAGTGTCAAAGGCAGCAGAGAGGTCAAGGAGGCCAAGAATGGAGTAGAGGCGCTCAGATTTAGTGACAAGTAAATCATTGGTGATCTGGGCAAGGGCAGGTTCAGTTTCCTTTCCCCTGAATTGGGGCTTGAGGGCAGGGACTGGAGCCATGATCCAGGAATGGGAAAGGGACCAGATAAAAAAACTACCAGCTACGGAGCTGGATTTGGTCAGAGGTTCGTGACCGGTTCCCATGCTGGAGGGACACAAGACTTGCTTAGCTCTTTGCGGAGGGCTCCCAGAACTAACCCCACCGCTTTCCTCCCCCAGGACCTTGGTGCTGAGGATTACGAAGTCATGGACCAAGTGGAAGAGTATGAGAATTTAGCTGCAGGAGGGCCTGGACTTTTTGGGAACATGAGCAGCTGGCAGCAGCCCCCCTCTTTATCCGAGCAAATCTACTCCAGCGTCTAACCCTGGGGAGAGGAACTGGCAAGAGAGATCTCGCCGTCTTTTCTATTTTAACAAGTGCTTGTATATCTAGAAGTAATCCTAGCTAGAGTCATTGTGGGGAGCAGTCAGGCAGGCTGAGGTTAAAGTGGGATTCCTTAAGTAAAAATAACCCTCTGCTGCAAGCTGGTGTTATTGGGGTTCACTCTGCTGCAAGGCAGGGGGTGCTGTAGGGGTTAATCCCTGGTACTTCCTGCTGCAGGAGGATGCTAGTGGGGTTAATCCCTAGGACTCCCTGCTATAGGGAGATGTTATGTTAATCCCTGGGACTCTCTGCTGCAGGGGGGTGTTATTGCAGTTAACCCTTGGGTCTTCCCTGCAGAGGGTGGGATACGATTGGAGTTGATCTCCTGCACTTCCTGCCACAGGGTAAGGTTGTTGGGGTTGATCTCTGGGACTCCCCGCTGCAGGGGGATATTGTTGGAGATCACCCCTGGACACTCTGCTGCAAGCCCCTGAGATAAGATATGTTTCCCCAAAGCTGAGCTATTTCCCTGCTGTGTTGAGCCCGTTGTCAGTGGATCTTCTTGTAAGACTTTGAAATATATGTATCTATTTTTGTACTTTCAATGTGTCTGTATCAGTTTGATCATTATTGGTGTCAGTCCCCCTGGGGCTCCCTGCAGGGAGATATTCTTGGGTGAACCCCCTGGGTTGGATGAGTTACAACAGAGGCTGCTATCGCATGGGTGTATTGCTAGGGCTTGAGTGGACGAGGAAGGAGGCAGAGAGCCCTTCCTACTGTAGGGGGCGTTTCTTTGTAGGATGCTGTTCATTCATGGGCCCCCGCCCTCAGCTCCAATTCAGGTAGGACTGAGCCACCTTGAGGACAGAACCCTGCTGTCATGCGCGCAGTGATGATCCGTGCAGCTTCTTTGATTTTTTGGAGGAGAGCATGAGCAACATCTGACTTTCTCTGCACCCTCCTGCAGCTTTGGGGAATGTTCTCCACAAGTAGTTAGGACTGTGAGTGATTATTATATTATTATGTTGTTATTATTATTATTATTATTATTATTTTATTATAAGCATTTATATAGCGCCAGCCATGTACCTGGTGCTGTACAAAAAACCAAGGTAGACACGGTCCCTGCCCGAGAGTTTAAGTTGTACTTCTACTGACTGGGCTTCCTACAAAGCTTGCCCTTTTTCCTTTCGCCAGTGAGGCCCCTGGAGTGTCAGCCCTCATAGTCAGACCTCCCCTTTAAAAGAGGACGCTTATGAAAAATCCATGTTGCAGGGCTACATTGGTTCCAGTGCAGCCCTGAACCATGGATTTTTCATAAGTGTCTTCTTTTCAAGGAGAGGTATGGCCACCCCAGCACTGTCGGCAACCCTACCTGTGGTTACCATACCTCCCTTTAAAAGCGGACACTTATGAAAAATACATGTTGCAGGGCTGCACTGGAACCAATGCAACCCTGCACCATGTTGTTTTCATAAGTGGCCTCTTTTAGAAAGTTTGAAGTGAGCTGGGTCAACACTCTCCCCAGCCCACTCTGAAATCTTCCTGGGCACCAGTAAATAATTTTCAGAGTGAGTGGGAGCAGTGTGCTGACCCTGCTCCCTCCCCCTCTGAAAATTTACTAGGGCAGTGGTTCACACACAAACTTTTTGTGGCCCTTGCCAACTTTAGCCAAGAGCCAAGTACCCCCTACTCGCATTTACACAACCACATGTCTTGCAGCAGCTGGGTCATGCTGCGCTTCATGGACCCCGAGGGGTTTGCGAACCCCAATTTGGGAACCACTGCCCTAGAGATCTCAGGCCACTTGCAGAGCCTCCCCCCATCCCCCTAGAATCCAGAGTCCAGGCTCGACTGAGCCCCCCTGGCTCCATGGTAGCTACTACCCGTGTGATTCTTGCAGGGAGCATTTTTACTTTGATTGGACCATGGGGTGCGCTGTGTAGGGAGAGTGGACATTTCCTCATCAGAATGATTGGCGCTGTGTGAGCTTGGGGTCATTCTTGCATTTGTTGAGCCTCCTCCTGGGGATGTGGTTTTGTGGGAGGAGGCATCTCTCTTTAGAGCCTTGATGCGCTGGGAGCGGATGTGGACAGGAAGATGTTTGACCCCCTGTTGTTAAAGGAAACCCAGAATTAAATGTGAGAATTCACAGCTGCTGGGGTTGAGGGTGACAAAAGAAGGTAGGGGGGTGAGCATGGCAATCAGAGGGCTCAGGGTAGCAGTGTGTGTGTGTAATATAATAATATATATTAGATTGCTGCTCCCTGCTGGAGGAAAGATGGCAGAGCCATTTGTACGTATGAGAACAAGAGTGGCAGAGGAGAAATACAGGGTGAACTCACACATAACTCTGCTAAACCCCGATGTCTGTACGGCCCTGGAATCTGTATAATCAGCCCCAGATGATCTCCGGATCGCTATTGTGTGTGAGTGAGGCACTCCGATTTCCAGCCCTGCTTTAAACTCTGATCTGATGTTTAGATTTATCTGACCTATTTGTCAGAACCCGAGTTTAAAGCGGGGCTGGAACTCAGGGTGTCTCACTCACACGCAACAACGATCCAGGGATCATCTATCTGGGGCTGATTATACAGCTTCTGGGGCCTCACGGACAGCGGAGTTTTGCAGAGCTGTGTGTGAGTTCACCCACAGAGATTATTAATTATTATTATTATAAGCATTTATATAGCGCCAGCGATGTACCTGGTGCTTTACAGAAAATAAGATAGACACAGTTCCTGCCTGAGAGCTTGTAATCTAAACTCAGGGGAAGGGGAGACAGGGAAGGAGGAACAGAGGGAGAGACAAGGGATGTGCATTCACGAGGATGCGAGAACTCAGGTACATGTTCTTGGCTAGGTTACAGTAAATTGGGAGTTTGCAGATAACAGGTGGGGGATAATCCTGGTTGGGTATGTTTAGCAGGAGTTAGGAATGTTGGAGCGGAAGAGGTGGGTTTTGAGGAGGGACTTGAAGGTGTGGAGGGTGGGGGCAAGGCAGACGAGGGCAGGGAGGGAGTTCCAGGCGTGCGGGGCAGCAAGAGTGAAGGGACGAAGGTGGTTGGGGGAGCAGGGGAGGCGTGGGAGGGGGAGGGAGGGGAGGATGGATCCATTGTTCTGATCTGGGGCAGCAGGACAGGAGGTGAGGATGGGGTTCCCTTCGAGAGGTGGGTATCAGCATCTTCTATGTTAGGATGCCTCTGAGCCATGCCATTGACAGGTGACTGCAGTGGGACATCCTGCGCCACCCAGATAGTTGGGTAAGTAAGTGGAGACCACAGGGGCCTATTCCCACAAGCCCCGGGTAAGGTTTGCGGCATTCTGGGAGGTCCAGTCTCATAAGACTCGGGGAAGCCCAGGGATGGATGAGCTAAACCCATACAGCACTGCTGGTTCCCGTCCTGCAGCCCCCTAGAGATCCTCTCTCACAGCGCTGCTGTTTTCGGCGCCTCCTATGCAGCTTTGAGAGGTAGGAGGTCCCAGTGGTTAGAGCAGGAGGGAGGAGTTGAGAATCGGGATACCTAGGGTCTATCCCCATTTCTGGGAGGGGAGCAAGGCTAGTGGTTAAAGCAGAGGGGTCGGGAGTCAGGACACCAATGTTCTCTCAGCGCTAGGAATGGAATGGGGTATAGAGGTTAGAACTGGGACAAACTGGGAGTCCGGGTTCTACACCCAGCTGTGGGAGGGGAGTGAGGGCTAGTGATTAGAGCCAGGGCCTGGAAGCCAGGACACCTGGATTATGTACTCACTTCTGGGAGGGGAGTCGGGGGCTAGCAGTGAGGGAGGCAAGAGGGTGCTGGGAGTCAGGACTCCTGGGTTCTGTTCAGTAAGGCTGTTTTTCGACAGACCGTGCCCATGTGGGTCCGCGCCCGTCTGAAGGCAGCACGGGTGGAGGCGCGCTCCCGTGGCCCATACACTGCCCACCCATGCCCCCACATGGAGCACTGCGCGTTGTTTCCGATTGCTCTGTCCGGGCGCACGGATGGGTGGCGCGGGCAAACACCCATCCCCTGCCGTGCGAACGCCTCCCCACCCCCACGCCCTGGAAGTGCACTGACACTCCACCCAGTGTCTATGCACCCGGCCGAGACGGCGGGTTTGCCTAAAAGCAGCCTAAGAAATCATCGCGAATAAAGTAATGGCTTAAAAACGTTTATTTTAATTCTGAGCGACAAAATACACAAATTAAAAATGAACGAGAAAAATAATAAATAAGAAGGGGGCCGTGAGGAGGCCGTTGGGGGGAAGATGGTGTGTTTGACAGGGAGTGAGGGAGCAGCACCCCCTGACGCCGTTGTGGTTGATGAACGGTCCTGGTCACTCTCCCTACGTCCGGCAGCAAAAGCCACACCCTTTGTTCTTACAGCAGCGGCAGCAGAACGTGCAGATGGGGAAGTGGGAGTTATGGCGCTTGGACCTCTGAAGCAGCATCTGGGATAGAAAGAGACAAGGTGGTCAGGACTCCTGGGTTCTCTCCCCTGCTGTGGGAGGAGAATGGGGAATAATGGAGAGAAACTGGCAACTGAGAGCCAAGCCATTTGTGTTCTGGCTCTTGAAAAGGGAGTGGGGTCCAGTGCATTAGAGCAACTGGGGGTGGGATCAGGATTCCTGGGTTCTCTTCTCAGCTCGGGTCCTAGTTTCATGGCAACCCAACATCCCCAGGTGGGCACTGAACTGGGGGTTTCTTGGTCCATCTACATCTGCCTCTGGCCCAGCTCGTTTAGCTCAGAGGGTAGACGCTCACGCAGATGGGGCAGAGGTCTCCAGTTCACTCCCTGCTGTTTTACCCATCCAGGGAGGATGGGTTACACAGTGGCGGTTTGTATTAAGTGTGGGTTAATGTCCATTAACCTGGGTTTCATGGTCTGGGTAAACAGTTAATCCTATTTAAAAACCCTGCGTTAACATTCAGATCCGGGTTCTTAAATCCTAAATTTCAAGGATTATTTTAACTCGGGCTAAAATAAAACGGGGTTGCTGCCTGTGGGAGCTGTAAGCCCTTACCGAGCATAGAGACTGGCACTCAAGAGTACCCCTCTGCTCTACCCCAGACCGTCTCTAGGGTGCTGTGCAGTCATGGGACGCAACACAGGAATGGGAATGGGCCACGCTCACCGGCTTCTCTATTCCTAGGCGAGTTCTCCATGTTAAACAAACTCAGCGGAGACCCCTCCGTTTTGCCCAGTCACTATGCTTGTTGGTGCAGCTGTTCTCCTGCTCACTGATCATGAGTGTTAACAAACATGACGCTTGCCCGGCTCGCGCAGCCGGGCCAGCATTATGTTTGTTCCAGGCCTGTCAGATGTGGGCCTGGAACAAACCTGGCCGGGGTAGCAGCCGAGAAGGAAATGTGGGCCCCGTTCTAGCCGGACCCACAGTCCAGGGACTGAGCAGGCGGGCCGGGCAGGAATGTCTGTTCCTGGCCCTGACTCATCCTGGCATCTTGGGTCGCCATGGTGACCAGCCATGGCTGCCCATCACGGTGGGCACGCAGCCGAGCGGCCGCATATCACTCTCTGCCTGGCTGCCCCCCATCCGCAGCTGGGGGAGGCGGTGGGAACGTGTGTTCCAGCAGCCAGAATGTACCTGACATGGGGAAGCTCTCCCCTCCCCGGATGGGACAGGTGTCCTCCTAGGACGTCTGTTTCCACCCATCGCAGAAGAAGTTGATGAAATTCAACAGCGCTGAACCGTGGGGTTTTTCAGTCATCCGTGAGAGTCTCAACCCGGGGTAACCATTCACACTGCAAGCCCAGATTAGTGCTTATTCCAAGTTACTAATTAATTGTGGGAACAGCAATCCCAGACTGATAACCCTGGAATGTCAATCCGGGTTAGAGTCCGTGTAAAAACAACCGGTGTGTCTGAGATCTGACTTGTGTTGAAGTCGGATGCCAGTGATGTATAGAGGGAGGGCTGTCTTGATTCCTGGACTGACACCCAGGTTTGCAAAATCAGCAGCGACTCCAATGGGAGAGTCCTCGTACAGCAGAGATGGGGAACCTCAGACTTGGGGGGCCAAATGGTCCATGGCTAGTTTTGATGGGACTCCTTTCCAGTTCCTGGATCTGGCCCCTGGATCCAGTTTCCACCCCCAATCGCTGAAAGGCTCAAGCTCAGGGGAAGGGAGCAGAGATGAGGGCAGGTGCACAAGGATCGGGGACCAATCTATGGCACAGCTCTCGATTCTGGGTCTTCCTCTTCCTGAGCTCACCTCTTAAGAACCCCTGCCCTCCACTTCTCTGCAGCCCTTGGAGCTTGGACTCATTTTCAAAGTGCCCCCTGGGAGGGAAAAGGTTCCCCACCCCTGCCCTACACTGTTACCCGATCCCCTGCAGCCCAGCGCCACCTTGGCTGCAATGGGATCAGCCCAGATTCCAAGAGAAGAGCAACAGCTGTAAGCTATTGTCTTACCTGTAAGCCCCGGGTCTCTGTGGTCGGCTCCGTTGGGTGCATTAAACTGGCAGGGTCGGCCTCAGTTTCTGTCTTCAAAGAGGAAATAGAGAGCTTCACTTTAACTCAGTCTCAAGTGATGGACACAATGAGCCAGGACTCCTGGGTTCTAGTTCCATGGAGGGTACAGAGGGACAGAGGGAATGTTTTCCCCTTGAGTTTGGGGTGCAGGGGAAGGTCCCCCAGGATTGGTTGCCAACACAGAGATTGTCGGGAGCCAAAATTAGGGAGGGGATATTGCCACTCGATTCCCTGCTGGCATTTGGAATTCCTGGAAACTGGATGAATAGATTGGAGGAGAAGGGGTGGTCAAGGGGAAGAGAGAGGGAGAGAGGAGGGTTTCCTTTCCCCCGTACTTTGGATGGCTGGTCCCACACGTGCCGCTGACTCACACATATTCTAGACCTAGTACTGGTCTATGCCAGACCCTGGCACAAGTGGACAGATAGTCTCTTGGCAAAGGTGGCACAATTTGTGGACAATTTGTTCAAACTAAAAGGGAGCGTGGCTACAAGAACGAGTGGATACAAGCTGTTTACCCATAAATTTAGGCTGGAAATTAGAAGGTGGTTTTTAACAATCAGAGCAGAGAACTACTGGAACAAGCTTCCAGGGGCAGTGGGGCGAGCAAAGAATCTGAACAGCTTTAAAGCGGCGTTGGATAAACTTATGACACAAACGTTTGTGAGGTGTTTATTTGATGCTACAGGAGGAATTCCTCCCCCCGCCCAGCAAGACTTGGGTTTTTTATATCTTTCTTTCTTCCTGGAGCATCAAAGTTGTCTGCAGCTGGAGATGGGACTGTTGGGGCATTTGGTACTATATTGTATATCAGCTGCTGTGGAGCCTGCACACATGCTCAGGGTCTAAGGGACTGCCGTATTTAGAGTCAGGAAGGAATTTTCCCTCTGGACAAATTCACAGTCGACTCTGAGTTTATGGTGTGTTTTTTGCCTTCCCTGACAGCATGGGTGCGGCTCACTTGTTTGAGACCTCGAGATCTTTCTTTTTCTAAAATTGTTCTCTGTTATTTTGGGCGTCGCTGTGCTCTGGTTGGTCCCCCTCTGTACGTGCAGCTCTGGGTGGGATTTTTCTGTGCAGATAGTTGGGGTGTGGCAGGCCCTGCAGTGGTGTAGGGGGCTGGACCAAATGACGTGGGCAGGGGCTGGGGTGTCCGTCTGAGCACCATGGCCGGTGAGTGGGGGCGCGGGTGCGTTGGAGACGCTGGAGGTGTCTCCATTGGCATTGGGGACAATGGAGGTGCCTCCTTGCGTGGGGATGGGTGGAGGTGGCTGGGCATCTGTGTGGCGGGCCGCCAATGCAGCGCCCACCCATCCTCCCACGCCCGTTTGAAAAGGGCCTGTGACAATTATAGACTAGTACCCCTCGCCCACTGATTCAAGCTTTCCATTGTTCGGAAAGCCACACAAATGCAAGGTGGAAGCTCAGGATTCTTTTGTACAAAACAGTATGGGGAAGGGGTTCCCATCACTCCATGCTCTGGGGACTGGAATTCAGTTTTGTTCCCAGAATAAAAATGCTGCCTGTGGCAAACAAAAGGTGTATTTTAAAACAGCCGTCTTTGGAAAACGCTCCAGGGGTGGAGCTGGTGCAGAAGACCTCCCTGCCAGAGGCAGAGGACACAGCTGTGCCAGAGAGGGTGCTCCTCCCGCCCCCCTACTCCCCCATCCTCCAGCTTGTGGGCCCCAGTGCACCTGCACTGCAGGTCCCTATTATAGCGATGCCCTTGGAACATAAGCAGGTTCCCAAACAGAATCCGGCAGAGGAGCAAAATGATGACACATTTCAGAGGTCGTTTCACTAGGGAATGGGTTTCACTGTAATAGGGAATGGAACGGGTTTTGGTTTCAAGAAACTAGAAGACAAGGCAGCCTGGAGCTCTCTGAACTTTAAAGCAAGTTATCAAAAGAACAAAATCTCAGGTGTAACTTGGGAAACACACTTATCCAAGACGTGGGCTTCTGTCCCTGGCTCTGCCACCGACTCTTTGGGGGACCTTAGGCAAGTCCCTTTCATTTAAATCACGCTGCGCCTCCACTTCCCCATCTGTTCTGCTCCTTTCCTTATTCAGTCTGGGAGCTCTTTGAGGGCTCTGACTAGCTTTCGCCCAGAGGTGTAGCTAGGCAGGCATGGGCCCTGGGGCAGAAGGTGGAATGCGGGCCCCCGAGACCTGCCTCCCAACAGCTGAGAAGGCAGCTGCACCACCGAGCATGAGCCCCTCCACTGCCTCTCCCTATTCTAACTCCACTCTTGCTCTCACTCTCTGCACTAGAAGGCCCCTCTTGATCGACACAGCAGTCTCCACAAGCTGGCCTAATGCACCAAATATAGGCTTTACCTGAATTTCAAAGGCGCAGGAGTTTCTGGAGACAGCGCTGAGCAGAGTGAAGATCACACAAGCAAGGAGCAGTTTCATCTTGCTTTCTTCGTGTTGTTCTTCTCCCTTCTGTCTTGGCTCTGTCTTCCTTCCCAGGCCGCCCTGTTTTCTCTCTGTCTCGGAGATAGACCTAGGTGTTCTGTCATACCCAGCCCAGCAAGGAGCTACCTTTATAGCCCCTGAAAAACTCAGCCCACGGCGGAAACCGCCAATCAGCCTTGCTCCAAGAAAGGCCAAGTTTGGCAGAGATAAACCATAAACAAACAGGTCGATAAGATTATCTCCGGTAATCAGAAGTCATATTCCTCAAACGCACACAAAACAGGACTGATCCCTGACTGGGGTAAAATGGCATCACAGAGTGGGCTCAGTGGGCCGGATTTCCAGCTGGTGCAAATCAGCAAAGCTACCTGGAATGGCACAAGGCCAATTTACACCACCTAGGGATTGGCTGCAACAGGGAGCACATTCCTTCTGGGCTTTAATCTTTAATCCCTTGTTAGTTTCCCCCCCAGATTTCAACACATTTACCGTCATTCTTAGAGCTGGGTAATTTGCTTTTGAAACACTGCCGCTAAGACCAAGTCAGGAAGGGGAAAGCCCGTCACTGCTTTGAAATTGCCCAGCTTCAGGAACATTTCTTTCATACGGAAGCGGGGGAAAAAAACCCTAAACTGGGAGATTCATCCAGCAAACTCCAGCCATTTCCTGGCACTCTTGAAAGGGTAGGCTATTAGCCGGGTGGGGTTTGGGGACTGTAACCTCTGAAAGTCAGGAGCTGGAAGTGAACAACAGGCAGCGCATCGCCCCCCCTGTGACCTATTGGGTACTTCTTCCAAGCGACCAAGATTGGCCACTGTTGGAGACAGGACGCTGGGCTTGGTCTGACCCAGTGTGGCACTTCTTACGTACTCCTTATGGGAGAGAAAGGGACCTGGATCTTCAGGGAAATGAGTCGAAAAGAGACAATTTTCAAAACAGCAAGTTAACAAGTTCCCAAGAGACAGGCTAGGAAATTTGGTGCCCTCTGCAGGGCTGGGTCCAGGGAAGTTGGGGTCCTGTGCGAAAGGGTGTGGGGCTCCTCACATTGGTTGTTAATAAGCGTGATGCTGGGCCGGTTTGACCTGGGCCAGCCCCGAACCCACATGTCTGTTCCAGGCCCGCCAGTTGTGGGCCCAGTTCAGACCCCGGGCTGGCGGGGTAAGCGGCTGGGCCGGAAACATGACCCGTAAGGAACGGGGCCCACGGTCTGGCCCCAGGAGCCGGCCAGATGGGCCGAATTGGGCGGATGCATCTGTTTTCGTACCCGCCTGGCCTGGTGTGGGGAGTTGCCATGGCAGCCAGCCACTGTTTCCTGTTATTGGCAGCCACAGCTCCCCAACATGGTGTCTGGGGGGTGGGGGGCGGCGGCAGGAGAATGGGGGTGGAGACGGCCAGCCTCACAGATTGTTCCCCGCCTCCCACTCCCCAGTTGGGTCAAACCATGGGAAGTTGGGTTCCGTTCCCCGAGCTGACCCAGCTGGGGCCTGGGATGTGCAGCCGCTCTCGCTGAGGCGGCGGCTGCTGCACGTTTGTTTCCGTGACCCATTAGAAAAAGGGAAATGTTGCTCTCGTTGATGTTTAATTAAACATAACATCCCCTACAAGAGTTAGGGCTCCCAGCATTACAGGCCTCTATGGTGCATATTTGTTATTTCTACTATTTCCAGGGGTCCCATATGTGATATGTTGGGGGCCCCCTGCATCCACTGCCAGGCCCCACTTCCCTGACTCCAAAGAGTCCCCCTCTGCCCAGCAACCCTGTGGACCCAGCAACCCCTGACTACACTGGCCCCTGCTACACCCTTCCACCCTCTCCCAGACTCGACAACCCCAGGCCTGATGGGCCCTGCAGTCCCCTCCCAGACACAGCAACTGCAGTGGGGCCCGGGCTTGCATTTCCCTCCCCCCCCATCACTTGTTGGACCACGAGCTCTCCTGCTCCCTCACACATCCACCAATCCCATTCTTTCCTTCCCCTTTCCCAGCAGCCGTGCTCCCCTCCCCGCTCCGGCGATCTTCGACCCAGTAGCTCCAGCATGCCCTGCCTGGCAACCCCGGCGATCACAATAACTCCACTGGGCCCGGATGCCCCTGCTGCTGCCATCCCCCTGTGATCCAGCCTCCCTTCCCCCAGCTACTAGGGTATATGCTGCAGGGCCCGCATCGGCACCTTACGGCAACCCCTAACCTGCTGTCCTGGTCTCCTTTACCTCTTAGCTCTTGCCCCCAGTGACTCCAGCCTGCCTTCCCTCCGCCCCCTCAGCAGCCACCCAGCCTGGTGTTCCCCACCCACCACTCCCGTGCTGCCCCTTGTCCTGGGGACACTACCCTCTGGCAGGCCTGGAGGCTGTGGCTTTAACATTGATCACTCAGAGCTTGGGTATTTTCATACCGGCAGGGGTGTCACAGCTGCCTTCGCCTGCCAGATGTTCACCACGGCCAGGGAGCCCAGCACACATCCCCGGAGTTACCCCCGCCACAGCCCCGGACCATGGTGGAGTGGACCATCATGTCTGATAGTCCGCTCTACCGAACTCTGGCTGGTGGACGGAACTTTTCTGGGCAGGTGCAGTGGCCTGATAGGCTGCTGCTCCCACCCGTTAGGGAGGGGGGAGGGCTGCTGAGCAGTATGGGGGGGCGTGGCCACTCAGACCACGTCCATACACACCCCCGCCCTCTCCCCAGCTCCAGCTGCTGGCACATTTGTTCGGTGGCTGGGCCCGATCCTGCCCGTGACAGGATCAATGTGTAGCATGAAGAGTTCCTGAACACAATGCTCAACCAGTAAAGTGTCCCACTCAGGGGTAGCCTATATATATATATATGTGTGTGTGTGTGTGTGTATACGACACTTGTTTCAAAAATTAATTTTACATAGTAAAAGACAAGAGTGTACTTATTAGTACACTTATACTGTACAGAGTCACAATGTGAGTGTGCCCTAGATAACCATACATCGATCAATCCGGGTGAACAGAGGCTCAGCAGGCACAGAGGTTCTGCCCTTCCCCCAGCCTAGTGTGACAAGTTGTGTGTCAGAGGACAATTAACATGTGATTGCCAGATGAACGAAGGCACAGCACTGACAACACGGGCCATGCTGCCTCAGTTCACGGTTGCCTATTGGTGATAGTACATTTTCAGACGCATTCCACCCATTCGAGAACTTAGCTGGTCCATCTTGAGAAATTATTTCCTGGACGTTAGTATCCAGGATAAAGGTAGTCCTGGACCGCAGACAAACAGCATCTTTCCTGGACTGTCTAGGACAATCCTGAACATCTGGCAAACGTAACTCTTTCCCTGGAGTAATAACCCCTCACTTGCTTTTACTCCACTTTTGTGTTCATGTGAACACAGTGTTTGTGAGCAAAGGGCTGGGGGTGGGTAATCTCAGGAGTGTGGACTCTTTACACGGTGCCACTGGGTGGGGGTGCGCTGGTGTGTGCCCAGTGGGTGGGCGGGGCGTGCCCACAGCCGCACACGCATCCCCACTTATCCCCACGCATGGAGCAACTCCCGTTTTCCCTGGTTGCTCCATGCGTGGGGGTGAGTGGGGGGTGAGTGGGGATGCGTGTTAGGTGGGAGCACGCACGCACCCCCACTCACTGTGCACCGTGTCGTTCACACGGGCCTCTCCCACTCATGAACATGCAGATTTCTGCGTGTTCATGAGTGGAAGAGGCCCATGTAAAAAGGGCCATAGTTAGCAGTAGGAAACCTTGGGGCTGGGGGGCAGTGTTTGTGTAAACAGGGAATTTGTCTTACACAGAACAGAGCCAGAACTTCAGCTGATATAAACCTCACTGTGTTAGAATCAATGGGCCAGATCCCACGTTAGTGTCAATTTAATTACCTGACGTGTGACACAAAGCGTTTCCATCTATAGCCTATATCAGGGGTTGGGAATCTCCCTCCCAGGGAAAATGAGTACAAACTCTGAGGGCTGCACAGAAGTTTGGGTGTGTGTGTGTGCTGAAGGGGTGCACTTAGGAAGAGGAGTATCCAGATCATGGATCTGTGCCATGGATCTGCCCCTTATCCTTGTGTGCATGTCCTGATCTCTGCTCCCCTGTCCTGAGCTCAGTTTTTCAGTGCTTGGGAGTAAGAGTCCTAAATTCCAGGAACTGGAAAGGGACCATGCTGACCACATGCTTGCAGGATCGGGAACAAAGTTAACGGGCGTGCTGCCTTTCCTCTAGTAGCGTATGGACGAGCTATATCTAGAGACAATTGCCAAGAGCCAGCGCTGATGTTTTTGAGTGATCCATTAGGGGAAAAGAGCCTACAATTGAAACGCCCTTTAATGTATGTTCTCTCAGTTACAGCAACACAGAGACAGTATTGATTATATGACAGGGCTTTGGGAAAACAAGGTTAGCAACAAACTTCTCCAGACCATCTGTCTCCGGGGCTGGAAATGTACTTTTCATGAGGACACTTAAAAGTAAATTCAACTGGATAAAAACAACCCCAAAGCCAGAAGTTATAGATATAATTATAATAAGTAAATTTTTATATAGCAAGCAAGGTTATCCATCTCAGAAATGATAACGTACAGTAGCTGCTTGATTCAACTAATCAACAGATTATTTTCTTAAAATTGAGATCATTAGAAACAATCTGATAAAAACAATTTTATCGTCATTAAGGAGTGACAACATAGACAAGTTCATATATTAGATTATTTCCAAAGTTGGTGGCTACTGTTTGCAAAGAATTATTGCTTCTTCAAACTCCTTTCTGTTCTTCCAATTTCTTGGCAATATTATAAACTTTTAATCTTTAAAATTTCCAGTTGTCTGCTGGAAGTGATCTCTCAATGAATTAATACAAATCTGACTGGCATTTTATTGGCTATATTAATTTAAAAGGCGCTTTTCAAATAAATTGAATTAATTCAATTTAAAAACATTATTGATGACATTAGGAAATGATGTTTTTAAATGTATTAGTTGCAACTATTTAAATAGCAATCTTTAATTGATAAACTAATGAACATTATTATCTATAGACAATGGCATTTGAAGTTTCTTTTAGCAAATTATTTTGATAACTTTTTTCCTAGTGATTTCCAAAACACTTGTATAGGTATTAATATTAATTAATATAATCATTAATTAAAACACTGACTTAAGCATTTGCTCAATCTATGGAGAGACATTTCAAAACTGAATTTCCATGTTCCAAAGTTAAGATTGGTGTTTTAGAGAAACAACTACTTAATTGAGATATTATATCCATTATTACAATAGTTAATTAACAGAATTGATCATTTGCTCAATTCAAATGGCATTTTTTCAATTTAATTACCCAATTTAGCCTTGTTTCTTGTGCTCTACAAAGTCCCAACCAATTAATTGATATTTTAACTAATCAGTTCTTTAGTTCCAATAACAAAAATTAAGCTATTCATTAATAAAGCCTAGGATAATTTATTGTGTGCTTAGGGAATGACAGCAATTACTTAATCGGCATAATTGATTTAGCTGGGTTTGTTATAGACTAATAGTGCTTTCCCCAACACAGCCATGATCTAGTAATTAATTTCTTAGTAAAAATGGTTTCAGATTATGGCTGTCTGAAGAGGGTGGCATTTTTAAAATTGAATCTGTTATTTCAGGAACTCTGGAAAAGCAGCATATTTTAAAAAATGATAGGATAGTGTAGCTAGGCTGGCGAGTTTGTCCTAAGTTGCAGTGGGAAACTATTAATTATTATTATATGTTTTGCAGTTAATTCCAAGAAGTGCCAATCAAGGTTGAAATATGTTCCGATAAATGTTTACAATCCAAACAGATAATGTTGAGGGAAGGACATTTCCCGCCCCCAATCATAACCCAGTGTAAATTTGGAATCTCTGAGTAGAGCAATCTCTTTGCTAATTTTTCTCCCCAGGAGTCCTGGGCTCTGTCTCCAGCTGTGGATGGGAAATGGGATCTAGTGGTTAGAGTGTGGTGGGTAGGGCTGCCAGTTCAACATTTCAAAAAGAAGAGATGTCTGTGATGTTCCATGGAGCTGTGGGGTTCAGAATAAGTGAACATCTAGTCTAAATAAGGGATGTCCATTATGTTCTATAGAGAGCTGTAGGGCTATGAAATAAGGGAGGCTTCTTTAAAGTAAGGGACGTCTGGCTATCTTAGTGGTGTGATGAGGACAGCTGGTAGTCAAGACGTCTGCCCACCAGCTTTGGAAGCAGAGCGGGGTCAGCGGTGGGAGCAAGAGGGCAGGGAGCCAGGTCTTGAGAATTCTGTTCTCAGCTCTGAAGGGAACTAGGAATGGGAAATCGGGCTGAAAATCGGATTGGAATCGGATTCAATTGAATCGTATTTGAATCATATTAAAGTCAGAATTGGATCGTGTTTTTTTCTCCATTGTTTCCCATTGAAGTCAACGGAAAACCAAATCTGTTCAGTTCAATGGGCCATTCATCAATCCAAGCCACAGTCCTAGAATCATGAACGGGCCAAACAAGAGCCTAGCAAATTGCAATTGCAGAGAGGGGGAAATGAGCAAGACTGCTCTCCTGACTTAATCCGATCCAATGAAAATCAGGTGGATTGGGAAAATCGAGTGGATCGAATTAATCCAATTCCAATGAAAGTCGGGTGAATCGGATGAATCAGTTCTAATTTCCCCATCCCTAAAGGTAACTGAGGCCCAGTGGCTGGGACTCTAGGGCAGGGGCCGTAGTGTCAGGACTCTTAAGTTGTTTTTTTTCATTATTGAACTTGGATTCCCAGGTTGTGATCCTCCCACAAGACTGATCCTCCCGATGCTTCATGCACCTGGTTCAGGGCTGTCCAGCTGGTGGCTCTTGGGTTGACTATGGCCCGGGGTAGGGTTCCATCCCGTACACAGCCTTAAAGTCCAATTTTATTAAATATCAAGGGTTCACGTCACGCAGTAACAGCTCCAAACTCTGTCTGTTGAACTCGCACAGTTCATGTCGATAAGCGTGAAGAGGGTTTGTCTCCCCTATGCTAGAGAAAGAGTCTACGCTGGCTGCACGACGAGAGATTTTGGTACAATCCAGTCCACCGGTGAATGGACACAAGGTGATCAGGCCTACGGTGGCCAACATGTAGGACAGCCCTTTATCCCATCCCCTCTGTCACAGCTGCCTGCTGCAATATGGGAAGCTCATTGCGATCATCAGTGCCCTAGACTAGGGCTTTAGGGGGAGGGTCTGACTACTACTCGAGGGCTGCGACATCAAAATTTCAGAAATAGGGGACACTGTGAAACATGGGATCCTGGAAGAAGGGAGACTTGGCAGCCCCTATTACTACTCCTGGCTTTGCCACAGCCAGCGCCATAGCAAAGCAGAGGACCTGGGCTCATGTCCTGACTATGGGCCCCCTGATTATGGGCCACAAGGGCAAGGGGGCAGGATCTCCCTAAGCAGTGGGCCCTCCAAAGGAGGTTCCCGGCCGCCTCGGACTCCTCCTCACAGAAGTTGCGGTGCCGCCCTAGCTCCCAAAAAGCTCTTCCTCGCCTCTTCCCTTCTCCTCAGAGTGGCAGCAGCAACCCCGGTCCCCACCAGGAAGGAAGTTCTGAGTGGGTGGGGCAGGCACTTCACCTCTGCCCACTCTGAAAATGTCCTTCTTGGCAGAGCCCTTTGCAAGTGGGCTGAGCACTGCTACAATTTTTTCAGTGTGCAGGGGCAAAAAGTAGGCCCTGCTCTCCCCGCATCCACTCTGCGAATTCCCGGGTGGTGTTCAGGGGCCCCCTATAGAGGCCAGAGCCCAGGATTAACTGAGTCCCCTCACTCCATGGTGGCTATACCCCTAGCCGAAGCAGCAGCCTTTCTATGGGGCCTTAAGCGAATCACCACATCCCTCTAAGCAGGGGAGCCTGGAGAACTAAGCTTAGGGGAGCAGAAGAGTCCCTTTGCCCTATCCCTTCTGACATCAACACGCCCATTTCCAAGCACCGTAACACGGCAATGCTTGAGAAAGGGGCGTGGTCGCTTCCAAAAGAGGTGGAGACCCCCTTTGGTCCACCCTTTTCCAACATGGCCACGCCCCCTCTCTGAGCATCATGACATCACAGCACTTGGAAAGGGGGTGTGGCTACAACAAAAAGTGATGAGTGAGCCCCTTCGCCCATGACTGCTTCCAGTGTGGCCCTTACTCATGTCCGAACTTTGGCTTGGAAGGGGAGATGTGAGCTAGGGGAAACAAACTCACCCTGCACATTGGCCCTAGGCACCAATGCAGGCCCTGCAACATGTATTTTTCATAAGTGTCTTGGAAACATGTCCATATTTGGCAACCCTCTGCGCAGCCCTATGTCCCATCACTGCGTGTGTTACGAGAACGCCTCTCTCTCAAGTGACAAAACGTCCCTTCCTGGCTGTAGCTGGGGGGGCTCTCCTGGGATAATCTGCTGCTGCCACTGTCTCCGAGGGCTGTTTGCTCAGAGCTGGAGCAGACGGTTTGTTTACTGTTTCTCCACTGAGATTTGCTCGCACCCCTCATGGACCTGGCCAGACTCCAGCCCACCCGGCTCCTCTTGGTCGCCCCTGTGCAGACCCAAAGGCGCCAGGCGACACACCTTCCCTTCCACGCACACTGCCCAGGGTCAGGGACCTTGGCAGCACTGGGCCGGCCGCTGAGCAGGGGAGAGGTGAACTGAGAGCAAAGCCACCTGGAACCAGAATGCTGGGAAGTGAGGCGGGAGACGACAATGATACGCGGGAGAGGGGAGCCTGGAGTGGGATACAGGCCCTTCACCCCCCATTAGACCTAATGCAGCCCCAAGGTTGGGACACGGAGCATTTAGGTCTAAGATCTACCTCGTCCGTGGCTTTGAGCATGTTCAGGCCCTTCTCTGGTTCCCTCCCGCCCTTTGGATCCAGCACAAACTCTTGGTCTTCATTGAATGTCAAGGATCAACATGGCCTTGCTCCGAGTTCCGATCTTTCTGCCCTTGTTTCCTGCTATGTCCCCTCCCACCCAGGAAACTGGCTTCTCTCCTGCCCCCGTCCTCCCCTGCCCCAGGGTCTCCTGCTCACTCAACCATCTTTGCCCTCTCCCCCATGTAGGGGTGGCCTTTCGGTTTAGATTATGGAACCAGATCCATATTACGGATCCGTATTTTAAATCGATTAAAAGACCTAAAAGATTTTTAAAAATAATAAAATGTTACTACGCACGTGCAACATGGCCTTAGGCCCGCTCTGCGTGGCGGGGGGGGGTCACCACCATTTTGGAAAAGGGCAGCCAATTTCCGCATCTACAGAATGGCCACTCTGCATGTATAGACCGGCTGCCCTTTTCCAAAATGGCCACTCTGCATGTATAGACCGGCTGCCCTTTTCCAAAATGGCCACTCTGCATGTATAGACCGGCTGCCCTTTTCCAAAATGGTCCTGACGCTGCCACTGCCATTTTGGAAAAGGGTGCGCACGGCAGAACAGTTTGGCAGCCATGTTGCATATGCAGTTATTTATTATCATTTATAGATTTTAAACCAAACCACCAAATGCCTGTTGCGGTTCGGTATGGATTAATGCGCAACTGCCTGTAACGGGCAGGTACAGATTTGATCAGAATTCCCACCCTCCAGGCCTGGAACTCCTCCACTTCCACCTTCAAGGCTCTGAACCCGCCCCAGGGCCAACCTTAGAATTTGCTGGGATCACGATGACGGAGATAAAAGGCAGGGCCCCTGGTGGTCCCCTCTGCCCCACACGGCCTCGATCCCTCGGGGCTAACTTTCGTGGGGCCCTACAGATGACTGTGTTTGAGACCCTGGGAAGAGGGGGCATGGGCCCCACAGGAGCCATTACATGCTCCTGTGGCAAGGCTGGCCCAGTGTCTTTTTACAATACCGAGACACCTGGGGCAGAAGGTTCATTTGAGCTCCCCTCCCCCCTTGAGTTTTCTCTCTGTAATATTGTTTGTCATTGTTGATGTCCTCTCCATAGGTGAGGACTGGGGCAATTGCCCCCATTGCTTCCCCGCCCCCTTTTAAAAAGGGCCTGGCCAGCCCTGTCCCTCGCAACCCTCAAATCCCCCGTCAAAACCTACTTCTTCAGCCAGGCTTCCCCTAGCTCCTCACCCCCACAGACGGGTGGTGGTTTATGCCCTAGATTCTCAAACTGGGGGTGGGGTAGGGGTGCTGGAAGGGCACAACAAGGACCCCGGCTGGCCAACAGGGCCACTTCCAGACATGCCCCCCGCCCATATTCTGGCTGTGGGGGCGGAATGCGCAGCCAAGATATGCGCGGGGATCAGCTAGTCTGAAAGCCCCCCCCCCCGGCAGCTTTGGTGGCAGAGATGAGCAGGGAATCATGCAGGGCTCGATTTCCTGCTCTGCATCCCTGCGCATCTCTGCCCACAAAGCCGCGCCCGGGGGCGGGGGGGCCCAGGCAGAATATGCGCCGGGGGGGGGCGGAATGTGTGAAAGTGGTCTTAGTTCCGCTTTCTCACCGAGTTATGGGTAATCTTCAAAATAACGGGGTGGCTAGGGGAGAGAGAATCAAAGAATAAGGGGATGGGGGGGAGGAAGCTATAGAAAGGTGGGATGGGGGTGCGGGGCTCAGCTACGACAGAACAGTGGAAGGATGGGCACGGTTCAGTAACGTTTGAGAAGCTCTGGTTTATGCTTCTCCTCATACTGCCTTATCCCCACCCTGAACCTGCTGTTTGTGGGATGGGTGGGACGGAAACAGAAATAAAGACATTAATAAATATTCTTCAGGCTCCCCCTGTAACTAGGATGGTTAGACATGCAAATTTTAGAGGACATGAGAAATCCAGGTTGCAGGGCTGCATTGGAGCCAATGCAGCCCTGCAACCTGGATTTCTCATAATTGAATTGGCCACCCTACTTGTAACTAAGGGTGTTTTCACACAAGACACTCTCCCCCCACTACCCATATTACAGGGTACCCACAGGACGACACTGCAGCCCGGCGACATGTATAGTGTGTGGGTAGAGAGTGGCTTGTGTGAAAAGGCATCTCACTTGCCTTAGTCTCTCTCCCTATAGTCCCCGTGTCCATTGTAAGTGCCTTGGGGCAGGGACCTGCCTCTAATGAATGATTATTCGGTGCCAAGGACATTGCTGGAGCTGTATAAATACTTAAATAATGATAAACAACAACAATAGCAGATTGAGCCCATGATCCTGCAAGTGAATCTAGGAAACAGCCACCTTCCCTTGGCCATGGATTTCCCCAGCTCAGCTGCAGAGCCAGGCTGCATTGGGGAGGCCAATGGGGGAGCAGAGAGGGATCCCATAACACACCTGTGACTGGAGGGAGGGCTGATGGTTAAAGCAGGGGGTCCGTCGGGTTACACTAACTGATCCCAGGCAGGACTAGGGTAGCGCCATACCTCCCCTTTAAAAGAGGACACTTATGGAAAATTACATGTCGCAGGGCTGCATTGGTTCCAGTGCAGCCCTGCACCATGTATTTTTCATAAGCCTCCTCTTTTAAAGGGGAGGTATGGCTACCCTAGGCAGGGGGGATCTGGAAGGTGGCAAAGTCCGAGAGAATCTCGGCAGATAACAGCCAGTAGGGTGAACAGGGGAATCCTGCCATTTAATTTATTTATTATTTACTTTATGAGTTTATATCCCACCCCTCCCGCAAGCAGGAGGCTCGGTCATGTGGTCTGGCATGGGGGTATGGGATCCCAGGTGAGACCCACTGGTCACTGGGTCACAGCCACCCGTAACACATACCTGGGGGGGGGGGGTAGGAGCTGAAACCGTCCTCCTCCCTCTTGCCTTTCTATTTCCACTGACGGTGTCACCACACCATCCAGCCTGTCTCTCAGGTGTGTAGCCTGGGATTCGGCTTTGACACCTCCCTCTCCTTTACGCCTCAGAACCAGGCTGTTACCAAGTGCCGTCACTTTGCTCTGCATAATATTATAATAAAATCCAGCCTTGCCTTGCAGCTTCCACTGCCAAAACCCTAGTCCAGGCCCATGTCATCTCTCGCCTTGACTACTGCAACTTCCTCCTTACTGGTCTCCCCTGCTCTGATCTCACCCCTCACTTCCGTTCAACGCTCTGCTGCCAGTCATCCACCTTTCCCATCAGTATGACCATGGTCAGCCCCTCCTCTCTGCCGTGCACGGACTCCTTCTGCCCGCATGCATTCAGCACAAGCTCCTGGTCTTCACCTTCAAGGCTCTCCATGGCCTTGCTCCCCCCCTCTTTCCTCACTTGTTTCCCACCATATTCCTGCCTGGGCGTTTTGCTCCTCCTCTGCTGCCACCCTTGCGGCTCAAAACATATTTGCTGCCCCCGTGCCTGGAACTCCATCCCTGGACACATTTGGAATCATTCTGCTCCCTTCCAACTTTCCAATTCTTCCTGAAAACCTCCCTAGCTCCTCGTGAGAAGGAAATTGCCTCCTCTTCTATCCTTTCCTCAGAATCCTTCTCTTCCCTGTAACTAAGCTAAGCACCTACACTTGTGACTCTCAACTTCATGAATGTAGCCTTGCCTCCCCCTATGCTACCCTCCACCTTAACCTCCCTAGGAACCTATTCCAGTGCTGCAAGGAAGTTTGTCCTGATATTTAACCGTGTCTTCCTTAGATTGTAATTCCCTTGGGGCAGGGACCGGTCTATAACTATTGAGTGTACAGCACCAGGCACATTGCTTGTGCTATATACCCATGGATAATACTCACATTTTCAAGTCCTATCTCAGGTGTCCAATGGGTTACCTGGGTCCTGACTGGGCACCTGATTACCTGAAAATACGGGGTTTTGCTGTTACTGTTTTACCAGTTAGTACCAATCAATAAAATAAATTGGAAGTTAGTAAAAAATAAATAAGTCGGTACCAGAAGTCAGGAAATGGGTATATCAGATAGCCTATCAAGCACTAATCAGATAGCAGCTTGTACCTGGTGTAACCAGGTTGGGTCACAGATATAGCCATGTTTGAGGGTACTAATTTCAGCTTGCCGTGTGGGGAGTGGGAGCAGGTTGTGGCATCATGTCTTTTTCCTACATGTTAGCAGCCCCTTACGCGATCCGATGGATCATGCTGATCTAGTATCTTCCTAGTACTGAAACACTCCAGCAAGAAGGGAGACCACCAGGCCGGAGGGTCCCCAAGGGAGCCGCTATGGAGATTTCTCTGGGGATGAGCGATTGTCCAAGGCCAGAAGAAGCCGTCCGGTGCTGTCTGTAAACAAGCAGGCTAGAGTTGCAACACCATCAGGGCTGGGACAACAACAGAGCCAAGATCACAAGCTGCTAGTGGCGCCGGGTCCAGGAGCGGACAGGCGACAGGCAGGCTGGCCAAGCCCTTGGAGAGTGCCACTGTCCCCCTGCCCCCGGGGGTGGGGGGTGTCACCTTGCTGGCTTGTTATCCCAGCAGCTCAAGGACATGGTTACTATGCAGAGAGCATCCAGAAAGCGAGGGCAGCCTGTAGCCAAGCACAGAGGGGGCAGCCTCCTCCAATTTCCAGGCAAGGCTCCTGGGCTCTTCCTTAGCTCAGAGAGGGGATTTGCCTGGTTTTGAATTGGGGATAAGGAGCAGGGCCGGCCCCAGGCTCTGCTCTTAGCTCTACCCCCAGAGGCTCCACTCTGTGAGAAAGCAACATATACACAGAACACGCATGATCTTGGTGTGATGGAGAAATTAAACGTAGCTTACCCATATTTCATACCTATCAAATGGTCTGTCAACACTGAATCTAGAGAAGAGTAAGACTTGTACGCAAAAGGTAATAGAGAGGAATATAAATCTAAAAAGAGTGTACGCCCCCAAGAGAATGAGGGCTAGGAGGGTTAAAAGGATTCATATGTAAATGTAAAGGAAGGGGAAGCAGGCCCAACTAACCACAGCCAAGGGAGGAACAGAGGAACTGGAAGGTTGGGGGAAAAGCCATCAAGGAGTTTTTTTAAAAAGAAGTGTTTGCTGTATTGGTCCCCAAAATAGGTTGTAGAGACAAGGTAGTGTAGATATCTTTTATTGGACCAACTTAGGTTGGTGGAGGTTTGCAAGCGTTCGGACCTCACAGGAGCCTTCGTCAGGCAAGTCGAAAGACAATGACTGAGGGGGTGGGGGGAGGAGATTTCCACCATCACTTTGGAGAGGAACAAGAGATGGACTGAGGGGGGAGAAACTCCAAGAGGAAAGAGGACGAGCCCAGCTTAAACCAAGGTCGAGATAATACCGACTGTAGACCATGATCTTGAATAGGGTAAGCATTAAGCATAGTATCCAAAGGACATCAATAGTGAGGGTAGCGTCAAGTCATTTCCCTTCTATTTTACTTACACTCTTGTCTCTAATCATTGCACTGTTCTTAAATTCAGATTTACACACAAAATCATCTGGAATTAAATCAGAATATTGCTGCAAATGATCCTGGCAATGGGGGATTCACAGTGAAGGGGAACCCAGATTAGACATCTGGGGAATCTGTTCTTTGGAGTCTGTTAACAGTAATCCCAGAGCAAGGGTGACAGAAAGGTTGCTCCTGGTTGCAGCTGGCCTGGGGGCAGCTCTGGAGGGAACCGGTCCAGCAGAGGACGTGAAGGAACCAAGTCACAAAAGGCTCTGAAAGGGGTCAGGGGTACCCCAACCATTCAAGACAGTGATGATCCTATCCCAGGACACCCCAATAATCTGTGAACACCTGCTCAGGAAAGAAAGGATTGCATCGATAGCTGTTGCTGGAAATCAGTTCCTAGATTGGAGGCAAAACAGGCAAATGACTGAGCAAGAGTGCTTTATTATTAACTTGATTGACACACTCCCTCTCAATGGGGCCCCAAACAGCCATCTATAGGCCCCCGTGGAGAGTGCCCACAAGGAGGCCATAAGGGGGAGGGACCACTAGGGTCCCCACATTTTATCTTTTGCCCTGGGCCCCACACAGTCTAAAGCTGATCCTAATCAAAAGCTAGGGCTTCTGGGTTCTGTCCCCAGCTCTGGGACTTCTGTTTAATGCCAGCTTTGTGTGTGAAGTAGGGTTTATGGCAGGGGTGGAGAACCTCAGGTTCAGGGGCCAAATGCAACCCAGGACAAGTGTTTATGTGGCCTCCAGATCCAGTTCCTACTCTCAAGCACACTGTAAGACTGAGGTCAGAGTAAGGGAGCAGAGATGAGGGCATACAGGAGAGAGGACAGCTCCACAGCACAGATCCTCACAAGTGCATTCCTGCCCCTACCTTCTACACGGCCCTCCGCGCTTGTACTAATTTTCAAAATGGCCCATGAGGGAAAAGGTTCCCCACCACTGCTCTAATAGTTACAGCAAGAGAGGTCGGGGACAGAGCGAGGACTGCTGAGTTTCAGTAATTTCTTCTTCCTTAAGAATTCTCACCTGCTAGAACTGCTGTAGTTGAACAACCACGTTTGTGGGTCAAACGTTCAGCAGCAGGACCAAGCATTACCACCGGGGAATCTAGCGACAGGGCAGAGGGAGGGAGCAACATGATGGCGCAGGCCCACCCCAGAGACTACTCTGGGACTAGAATCCCCTTCCCCACCCCACTTCTTGTAGAGTTGGAAGAGACCTCAAGGGTCATCTACTTGAACCCACTACTTTGATACAGGAAGTTCACAGCTATCTAGGCTCATGTTTGAAAACCTTCAGCGACAGAGTCCCTCCAACCTCCCTAGGCAACTTATTCCACTGCTGCACGGTCCTTACCGTTTGGATGTTTTTTCTGATATTTAACCAAAATCTACCTTTTTGTAATAATAACAATACTAATAATATTTTTATATAGCACCCCTGCCATGGCACTTGGAATGCTTCACACAGAACAATTTAACACAAGTTTTAACCCTCACAACAACCCTGTGAGGTAGGCTAGGCTGAGAGAATATTGTGCCTGGCCCAAGGTCACCCACTGAATTTCTGGCCAAGGTGAGACTTGAACCAGGGCCTCCCCCTACATCCTGCTCCAGGCACCGCTAACCTTGCCTTGCCCTACGGCAATGGAAGGCAGTTCCATGTCCTCTTCTTTGCGGCAGCCCTTTAGATATTAAAATACTATCATGTCTCCCGTAATCTTTTTGTTGCTGGGCCAAACATAAACACCTGCTTCAACCTTTCCTCATGGGGACTTGCTTTCCAGACCTTTTATTGTTCTTGCTGCCCTTCTCCCAGAGCCAATCGAGGGAGAAGGCTGGTCACTGCTGCCGTTTTTACATCCCAAACAGGGTGGCGTAAGGAAGCAATAACAACAATCAGGGAGTGTTTCCTGAGGGTCCCGGAGAGCATGTGGAGAGCCCCTTTTCTTTCTTGTGGTCTTTCGACAAAAGCAAGCCAGGCGAATGCCTAATTCATGTGGAAGAGAGATCCTGTGAATTAGTAGTTAGGCTGCAATTACAGAGAGTGGAAGGGTGGATTCAGACCCAGAGTGGCTGATGCTGCTGAGTAAATATTTATATCCCACAGAAAGAGTTGAACCCAGTTATCTCACTTGAGTTAAGCACCACGCTTCCCACCCCCCCGGCAGCATCTTAATGTGAACCTACCCCCCTCATTCAGGCTTTGGGGTGGAAAGGGGGTTGCACAGGGGTCCAGGCAGTGGGTTTCTCAGCTAGAAGCAGTGCTGATTGAAGGCTTTCCCTCAGGTACTATTAGAGGGATAGTCTCCCCTGAAGGCAGCACGCAAAAAGCACAGGCTGTTGGCTGCGGCACGGCTCTGGCCTCAGTCTTACTGCTCAGAAGGACTGGAGGGGTTTGCTTCTGCCAGACTGACTGCAAGAGCAGTGCCACCAAACATACAGCCTTCCTGATGATCTGCCACCAGGGGAGTCTGTGAATGAAGGCTTATCAGTGCCCCTCGAGAAGAACCCGACAAGCCTACGAGCAGCTTTGCCTTGCCTCCTGACTGAGGACGCCTAGGGAACTCTTTGGGGATCTTGTAATATTATATACTGCCTTGTGCTGCCACTTACGGGCAGACTTGCTCTGTTGACAGGGACTGACTGGCATAGGATTTGCTGGGCTACTTGGGCATGGTATAGTCACGTCAGAGCTTTTGCTCTCTGCCCAATCCGCCCCCCTTTTGACATGATANTTTGCCCCCGCCCCAACCCCCCCCCCTTTTGCCATGAAAACCCAATTTAGCAAAACCAAGATCCCCCCCCCCCCCCAAACAAACATGCCCTCTATTATTTCCAACTCTTCTGATTTTCTGCTTAGGCTTTACCAACATCAGCAGGTGACAAGAGGCTGCTAGTCTGGGATCCCTCCCCCTGTTCAGACAAGCACAGCCGCACGTTACCTAGAAAGCCCACCACTTGTTAAGAGAGGCAACAGGCACCGCTACAGCCACCCTACAACCCCTCTGGGAGGGTGGAGCAAGCTAAGGGGCTAGTGCAGGGCTAGGGAACCTTTTCCCTTCCTGGGGACTTTGGAAAAGGAGTACAAGCTCCGAGGCCTGCATAGAAGCTAGGGTACAATCAAGGAAGAGGAAGGTCCAAATAATAGATTTGTCCACAATCTCTGGGCGCGTGGCCTCCCTTGACCTCAAGCTTCTCAGTTTAGGGGAGTAGGAACTGAATCCAGAACTGGAAGGGGGCTGCATTTGATCCTCAGAGGGTCCCCATGCCTAGGCTGATACCTCTTATCACCTGCCCGTGTGACTAGGCCCTTGCCCCCCAGCGTAACATAGTGCAACAACTCCCTCCGATACACTCAGGGCGCACTGTTGTCAGGCAAGCGCCTTCCCAGCCATCCCCCACCCATCGGGCTGCGTAGGGCGCCGGTGTGGCCCTGCCACACGCACGATGGGTGAGGAGACGCTTGTCGGAAAACACCCAGAGATGTAAAGGTACTGACATCTGTAAACAACGCTGCCCTTTAATAGAATTACTCTAGCGCCACCATGCTGCAACATTTGGAACAGCCTCTGCTTTGGACAACACAAACCCAGGGGAAAATCAGTCCTACAGGCTGCAGCTGTTGGGCTGCTCCAGTTCTGCACATGCTTTAACTAAGAACGGAGTAGGCCCCTCGAGTAAATGAGAGAGCGTGCCAGGCAACGCTCAACAGGCCAGCTTGGCCTAAAGGGACATTCCTCTACCCACCCCAGCTTAGCTTGTCTGGGACGAAAGATGAACCTTCACCAAGATCCCTGCGGCAAGGGTCAATTAGCGCTAGTCCCTTCCAGCACACGAGGGCACCTAACCCCAACCCCCCCAAGTGCCCCGGCGAGAAGGTTAAGCCAAGGTAGCATCGAGACATTGACGTGGAGCTGGAGGGATCCAAAGTGAACCAACCGCACGAGATTCTGAGCTAGGGAAGAAAACCTGCATGGTGGTGGCTGCCACTCTCTTCCTGTGCTTGTTACAGCAGGCCTGTCTCCCCCAGGAGGCCTGCAAACCAACTGCAGCCCTTGAAGGGACAGATGCTCTAGCGCAAGCAGGGGAGGCCTGTGCTCTCCCATCCACAGGTCAAGGATTCCATTCCTGCAGGAAACAGGATGTTGGAATTGCAAAACTAGGCACAGCCAGGCCGCTTTTTGTCCAGGGAAAGACAAGACGAGGAGGATGCCTGCTCTTAGCAGACCTGGTGATCTACCTGCTCCCCCTAGCAGATGTGAACTAGAAAAGGTAGAGAGAAGGGCAACAAAAATGATCAAGGGCAGGGAAAAAGCTCCCATACGAGAAGAGACTTGGTAGGTTGGGACTCTTCAGCTTGGAGAAGGCGACTGAGAGGAGATATGATAGAGGTCTACAAAATCATGAGTGGTGTGGAACTAATAAACAAGGAACAGTTATTTACCCTCTCAGCTAGTACTAGAACTAAGGGACACTCCACGAAACTCATGGGTGGCAAGTTTAAAGGAAAGAAAATATTTTTTCACTCAGCGTATAATTGGGTTGTGGAATCTACTGCCAGAGGCTGTGGTAAGGGCCGGTACTATAGCTGAGTTTAAAAGAGGTTTGGACAAGTTTCTGCAAGATAGGTTCATTAGCAGCTATTAGCCAGACAGGATCAGGGAACATTGACGGGAGCTGGGGGAAAACAACAGGGAATGGATCCACCATTGTGACCTGTTGGGTGCTTCTCCCAAGCCACCGTGATTGGTCACTGTCGGAGACAGGATGCTGGGCTAGATGGACCATTGGTCTGACCCAGTATGGCACTTCTTATGTTCTTATGAATGTGGCAGGGAGGGGGTTAAGGAAACAGGACCCACTCCCATACAAGCCCTCTCCATTGGAAATGGATGATCCATTTGCCCGAGAACAAAAGAGTTTGATTCACTACAGGGGCAAGGCTGAGAATGCAGGCGGAGAGGCAAACAGAGGCAGGGTGATTCCATCCAGCAAGGGACAAAGGCTCACATCATCCAGCAGGGGGCAGCCCTGATCTCACACACAACCCCTCCCCCCACATCCGCCAACAGGATCCCCATCCCAGCCCCACCCAAGCCACAAACACACACTGTCAAGCTACCAGGAAATCATTTGATACAATATTATTTCTGTGCATTTTTTCTTTTATATATAAACAGAATTATTTCCTACTTTCCGATGTTCAAACTCTGCAAGTCAACTCACTTTTTTTTTTTTTTTAATTTGACTTTCTTTGCCCTTGATTTGACCTCTATTTCTTTCTTACGCTCACAGGGGCAGGGAGGGAGGCAGGGAAGGGTACAAATATTTTTCCAACTGCAGCTGAAATCCTGTATTTTTTGGTTGGGGGGGCGGAACTGGTATATATAAAAAATAAATACAAACTCTAAAAGCTAAAAGCTTGCTATTATAATTTTTTTTTTGTTGGCTTTTGTGGTTTTTTAAAAAGCCATGCTTAATTATTTTTTAAAAAAACCCAAAACAAAACCAAAAAATATAACGCAAAGCCCCCAGCTCGGAAGGAGAAAGAACGTATAAGAGACCACACAGTTTGTTTGTTTTTAAAAAAGGAAGGAATCTCCTATTTTTTTTACCCAAATCTTGTGAGACCTGCAGCTGAACTTTTAATTTAAAAAACAAAAACAAAACTATATATAGAATATGCAAAAAGAAAATCAACATAAAACCAACCCAACCCTGCTGTCAACCCCACGAAAAAGGTAAATGGTCTTGGTGGGGCCCACAATGGCGTACCGCTATACAAATGCATTTGGAGCGGAGAGAGAGAGAGAGAGAACGTTATGAGGGAAAGGGAGATGGGGGGGGGGAAGCCTCAGTTCATTATTCTGTCCCCATGTAAAATAATTACAAACAGAAAAAGGGGGTGAAAATGTAAATAAAAATGGATTGTTTTAAGCAGAGAGAAAAAAGTGAAATTCTGGCTAGTTAATTTGGGCCGTTGCAAGGTGAAGAACCTTAAAACACAGCTAATCTTCAAACTACGCCGAGTCCCTCAAGTGTACGGCTCCTTTAAAGTCACCTGGAGCTTGGCAACCATGGCCAAACCCATCCAAGCCAGCTCAGGCCTCTGGGTGGGGGAGCCTTCCCGCCGCCCACTGCCAAGGCGTAAACAGGACCTGTCGTTTCCGAGGGCTGGGTGCCCAGGAACATCGTGGCCCGTCTCTAGCTGGGCCCCCACAGACCAGAGATTCAGCCACAGTCTTTAACTAACAGGCTGGCTGGAACTGGCTTTGCAGAGACTGAGGGGGCTTTGACCAAACGAGCCGCCCATTGTCACCTGGTGGCGAGGAGCCTGGGAAATGCAGTGGAAGTTGAATGATGGATGGAGGGGGGGGACATGAATTGATAACTAAAAGGGGAGGGGGGAGAGAGAAACAGTGCCCCCGGAGCCCCTCGTAAGAAGGAAAGGAGCCTGCTAACCTGTGTTAAAAGTCTACTATAAAAAACGCAGTTTGTTTGTTTAATCTTAATATATCCTACGTGGTGGTGGGGGGCATGGGAGGGAGGGGCTGGGCCAATGGGACGGAGGTGAGGAAGCCACACAAATCGAACCCCCCCCCCCCACGCAGTGTCCCCAAGTGAGGATCAGCCGTGCCGCTTACACACGACAGGGGGTGGGGGTGGGTGGGTCTCTTTGCACTATACAAAGGGCAGCAGGGGGTAGGGGAGGGGCCGGGATCCTGTCAGAAGAGGCAGCGGCGAGGAAGGCGTTACTGCCCCGGTGCATCGCCCACGATCTCGATGCCGTGCTGCTGCAGCTGCGCCCGGAGGAGCGCGTTCTCGTTCTTCAGCTCCTCGATCTGAGGGAGAGCAAGAGAAACAGGCCCCTCAGAGTTTGCTCCAACCAGCGCCTGCCCAGGCCCTGCCAGAGATTCTGAGTCAAGCTCGGATCCCCGGCTCCAAGGACGGTGGTGGTCAGCGGGCTCCGGAATGGCGCGCAGCTAGAGCAGATGCCCACTGGATCCAGCATCCCGGCCTTGGGAAGGGATGGGAGGCCAGGCCGCAGCCCTGGACCTCCCCCCGTGCTGGCAGGGACTAAAGTGGCCTCCCTTTGCAGCCAGACACACACAATCAATACGTGACAGGAGGGTAGGCAGCCCCCCTCTGAGCCGCATGACGTTCCACAAGGGGGCAGCCTCTTAGCCTCGCCCCTTTTTGACACAGGCCCCCCACAGCCCCATGACTTTCCACAAGGGGGCAGCCTCTTAGCCCCACCCCTTTCTGACAGCCACACCCCTTACTCCTCCCCGCTAAACACTCTGGCCGCACCCTTGCCTGCAACGAGCATGCACCAGGCTACGCCCATTGGCAGCGGGTGCATGGCGGCCTGCAGGGAATTGAGAGGGGAGACAGTGGTCCCAAACCTTTTGGGTAATGGAGCTTCCTGGGTCTAGTGTCCCCCTCTCCGCCCCGAGACTCCCAATCTGGATGTAAAACCCCATCTCCCCATCCCCCACTGAGCGTTGGAGAATGCCCCTCCCCTTCTCATTCACTGACCCCCAACGTTAAACACTGCCCCATTTGCAAAAGACTTCAGCTCTCTCTGTCTTTCCCTGGGACCCCCTTGCTCCTTCCCATACCCTGCTGTTCTCGGTTAAGCTAGGCAGATCAAGCTCCTCCGTTTGACGCAGATGAAGGCGGGGCTCTGTGGTGGCGGCACCCGGCCAAGGCTCGGAGGGGTGCCGGGGACCCTACCTGCTGCCGTAGCAAGTCGTTGTCCATCTGCAGCCGCTCAGCTTCTTTGAAGGTCTCCTGCATGCGCTGGTTTGTCTGGCGGAGCTCACGGATGTAATCGCAGGCTTTGGAGAGGATCCCGCCTTTACTCTGTGGGGCAGAGAGCAAGTACTTGAGCGACACTCCCCGTGCCGCGTCTGCCCTCCCCACGCCAGAGACTCGCTCCGGCTGACCAGCTTCCCAGTTTCCTCCCTGCCCCACCCTTCACTGATGAACCCTTCTACATTTCCATTCCTTCGCAGACCGGCCACGTTAATCCCAGCTCCCTGGACGAGGTCTTACCTCCCGTGCTTCCCCACCCCTCCCCGAGTCCAACTGTGGGACCAGGACGTGCTAGAGCACACACCACCACTGGAGGGCAGTGTTGGCTCCAGCTGGCTCCACACAGCAGCCACTGCTGCCTTTTAAAGGGCAGAACGTTTGTTGGTAGGTCACCATAGAAACCAGCTTAGTTTATTATTGTAGGGCCACCTCCAGAGTGCCAGCCCCCCCGCACGTTGCTACATTAACACAGGGCCAATCAGGATTCCATAGACTCTTGCATTATTGTAGGGGGGGGGTCTCGAAGTGCTGTTCGCACTGGTTTGTTATTGCAAAACTGAGTGGATTTGAGGCAGGCTCCATTTCCGAGACACGTTCCTGCCTGTGAAAGCGATGGGAACCTTTCTCCTATGGCACTGGTGGGGAATCTCTCTGGCCCACAGCTGGTTTTTATTTGGCCCCTTTCCAGTCCCTGGATCCGACCCCAACCCTCAAGCGTCCAAGGCTCAAAAGGAAGGGAGCAGAGAGGAGGGCATGCACACAAGGGCATGGTCTTGATCCATCACATAGAACCACGATCTGGAGCGGTCCCCTTCCTTTTTGCACACACCCTAAGCACCCCATGCTGCTTGTGTTCATTTTCAAAGTGGCCCCGGGGGGGGGGGAAGTCCCCCACTGCTGCCCAAGTCCAAGGCTCCGCAGGGGAGAAAGGGCTCTTTCAGGGGTAGATCGCAGGCTAGTCTCTAGTAGACTACAGTGGGAAGAAGACCAGCTCCTCAGAGATCCCCTCTCAGGAAGAGGGCGAGACTAGCACCCCAGGAGTGTCTCTGGTAGGAGACAGGCTAAAACAGCTGCTCCAGTGCAGTGGTGGAAGCTCTCTCTACTTCTCTTTACCCCCAAGACCAGTTGCGGAGGTGTCCTAGAGCTAGGGGTTAGCAGGAGGGGTCCCGATTGGGAACGCTGGAGTCAGTGGGAGGGTTTCCTGGTGGATCACCTGAAGTTGGCACCTGGATCAAAAGGACCGCATGCCCCATGAAGTCTGGCCACCCCTGAGTCTAGGCCAAGAGGCTGAGCTGGGGACTGGAGTGGGCTCCAAGAGGGGAACATGAAGGCTGATTCCCACCCACCCCCAACTGCCCCAGAGACACCCCACAGTAACAGAAGCAGTGCACGTACAGGTCCTGCCTGCCCAAAGGACAACAGGAGCATTGTCTGGGCTGACATTACAAGGGATGCTGCAACTAAAAAGCCAGTGTGCTGGGAGACCATCTTATAGACCAACCAGCTGACACAGAGCATCAACATCCTCAAGAACTCTACACCAACGAGCTGGACACCAGCATCAATCCAACACTTTGGCCACCTCATACCCAGAGGACAGCATTTTGGAGAGCTGGACGATCCAGTTGTTGATCTTGTCCCGCCTCCTCCGCTCCACTGCAGGGGGTGGAGAGAGAAAGGGAAGAGAAAACACACCNCCCTGCCACAACACCAGCCAACCCCCCAATGCAACAAGCTCACCCCTCCCGGCTCAGCCCCCGCCCTCACCGCCCCGGTCTTGCTGTTGTCCGTGTTGCAGTCTGGAATGATTTTGGAGAGCTGGACGATCCAGTTGTTGATCTTGTCCCGCCTCCTCCGCTCCACTGCAGGGGGTGGAGAGAGAAAGGGAAGAGAAAACACTCCCCCCCCATGCATGTTACACACAGCGTCCTGCCAAGTGCTGGCATCTCTGGATCCCACTGCATAGGGCTCTACTTCATGGGTAGCAAGCTAAGCCATCCTGCTCTGTGTAGGGGTGTAAATGGAATACAGAGTCTGTAACCCAGGTTAGCGCCCCCCTCCCCATAAGGCAGGGGCAGTAGGTCCAGTAGATCATGGGACCGGGGGGGCGGGGGGAATGCGAGAGCTGGGGAGGAGAGCAGGGTTGGCAGCCTGCAGAATGTCTCTGGGGAGGAGATGGGCTAGGAGAGCACCTCCAGTGCAGCAGGGAAGACTCAGCCCTAGAGCTGGGAACTGCCAGGAAGGGTCCCGGGCCTGAAGCACTAGAGCCAGCAGGCGGGGTTCTAGGCTGGAGCATGGAAGCCAATGGGAGCGATCCTGGTAGCCAAGGTTGATGCCTGGATCAAGTGGATTGCAGGCACCGTAAGTCTGGCCGACCCTTGCCTTAAGAGCAGCCCTGACGCAAATCCAAACAAGGCTGAGATTAGCTTGGGACGAGACGCATGAACCTAGAGTAAGAATATCCAGACTCGGAGCAGTCAGGAAGACCTGTCGATGTAGCTTAGGAGAGACTGAACTGGGAGGAAGGCCTGTCCGTGAGATCAGAGAATCTGCGGAACCGTCTCCTCCGGGAAGAGCCGGCTGCTCCACAGCTTCAGATGGAGCCGGTCAGCCCTGCCACACACCTTCATTGTGTTGGGCTCGCCTCCTCTCGTCCCGCGGCGTCCTCGTCCCGTCCATTTTCCTAGGTTTGCAGCCAAAGGAGCAGGAGGAGGATCAGGAGAGCAACCCTTTAGCCAGCTCCCAAGCACACCGATCTGCTAAGCCATGCACCGCCCACAGCAAAGCACGGTCCTAGCACGTCCCACTGGGGGGGGGGGGCGGGGCAGCGGGAACCACACATCCCTCTCCTCTCTCAGAAAGCACGAGTCTCCCCCTATTTGGGGTGAAGGAGCCACTCCACTCACTCGGCAGAAATACTAAGCTCTTCAGTGGCTCAGCCACTAGGGGGCATCCTATGAAGAGCAGGCCAACCTAACCTAGTGGGTCATGCGCTCTCCCTGCCCGAACCCCTCAAGATCAGGCTAAGCCCCCAAGCTGTGGAAGGCCCTGCCCCCCTCCAGAACCCTGTTTGGTCACAGCACCCCATGGCAGAAACGGGCAGGCAAGTGCCTTAGGACTGCCCCTTCCACGTGGCCCCACCACGGACATCGCAGCTCTGCGTAAGGGGCAAGGTCATCCAGTCCCATTGGTCCAGGACTCTCTGGTCACGTGCACACAGGCAGGTCTGATTCCAGCCAGTAGGGGGCAGCAGTAACACAGGCTTCTTGGGCTGGCTCAGTGCCTTTGTGGGTCTTCCCCCTGACCAGCCTAAGAACTCTGCCCCACCCCCACGCACCCCAGGACTGAAAGGTCAGTCAAGTCAATAAAAAGACTAGGGCTGAAATGAGGAGGAAATTAATTCTCGCAAGAAATCTCACAAGAACCTTGCAGCTCCGGCGAGATCTTGCGATATTAAAGAGAAACTCGAGATTCTTGCGTGAAGCTCGAGATCTTCAAAAAATGTCCCCCAAATGTTCCGCGTGTGCATAGAACGGCCCTCGTGGCCATTTTTGCACACGCACAGACCATTAAAAAAAACCCCAAAACCTATTTTGAGGTTTGCGAGAATCTCGAGACAAGAAGAAGCCTATTCTCAACGAGATTTTTGAGAAGGGCGAAATCTCGTTTCAGCTCTAATAAAGAGCATCAAGGCCTGACACCCCCCAGGGCACCCACCCCCTCAAGTCTTGAATACAGGCTGATGGGACAAAAATCACAGGTGAGAAAGAGCAGGGCAACCGAGACTACAGAAACCTGCTACAGGGAGTCCCCAGTCTGCGAGCCAGCACGATCCCAGCCTTGTGTCCCACCTCTGGGGGATTCTGCCCAGGGCCACTCCCTGGAAGAGAAGGAGAGAGCTTAGGGGCAGGATCCGAGCCGTACGTACGGGGAGTAGGGGTGCGTGCGAGGGGCGATGGTGCGCTGTGTCCCCGTCTGTAACACGTCCTGTGGGGTCATCATCACGTAGAACTGGCCTGGGTTGGGGGCAGAGAACAGGGTTAGTTTGGGGTAGCAGCAGAGCCACAATGGTCCTGTAGGGGGCGGCAGGGGCTTTGAATGCTATGGGATTTTAGCAAGGGAAAGGGGCAAAGAGCTGAGGGGCTCAAGAGGTCAGACTGCAGGTGCGGGGGCTCAGTCTGGATGAGCTTCAGAGACTCCTGTTCTCAGAGCAAGGAGGGGCCTATTCCTTGCACCTCAATCAAGCCCAGGTCTCTCTCGGAAGGTTCTCCACAGGGGCTGGGAGGGAGGCGGAAGGGCACGCAGCTGCATGTTCCTGCCTGCCCCAGACCCTTATGAGCCCTTTAGAGGTGGGGGGTCCTGGATGCTACGGCAATGTAACTAACGGCAGCAGAAGGGAGAGGAGAAAGCCGTCCTCTCCAACAACGCCCAGCCATCGGGACCCTCATCCCCACCGCAGCTCCTCACCCTGCAGCTAGGGCGGTCAGAGAGGCACATTTCAGAGGATACGTTTGAGAAATATTTATTTTGTTTATTTATATAAAAGCTTATTTCCCGCCCTTCCTACCAAGGCAGCTCGGGCAGTGAACACTTCAAAACATATAATATAAAAACAATAATATAAATACAATTCTGTACAGCGCCAGGTTTTGCAACTGGCGCTTTATAAATGTTTAATAATAATAATAATAATAATAATAATAATGCAAATGGGGGGGGGAGGGGGGAGTCAAAGTAAAAAAATATACAAAACCCCAACCACCCTCACCCTCATCAACCACCCTCACCCTCATCCCCCTCACCCAAAGCCTGGCAGAACAGCCAGGTCTTGCATTGTCGTCGAAAGGAGGAGCGGTCTGGGGACAATCGGGCCTCTGCCAGGAGGGAGTTCCATAGCCTCGGGGCGGCCACTGAGAACGCCCTCTCTAGAGTCGCCCCCTAGGATACCCAGGGGGACTTCGAGAAAGGCACTCCCAGTCGACCGCAGGGGCAGATCCAGGACCCAGGGACTGAGGCGGTCCTGCAGGTAGGTAAGACCTAGGCCGTATAGGGCTTTATAGGTGAGCACCAACCCCTCGAATCGGGCCCGGAAAGCTACAGCCAGCCAGTGCAGAGAACTGAGCACTGGTGCAATGTGCTCACGGTGGCCTCTCCCCATAAGAAGGTGGGTCACCACATTCTGCGCCAGCTGCTGCCTCCGAACCACCACCATGGGTAGTCCCAGTTTAGCGGTAATGAAAACATGGATGATAGTGGCTAGGTCGGAGTCTGAGACATATGGCCGAAGTCGCTGCACCAGGTGTAACTGGCGAAACGCGCTGCATTGGAGCGAATGCAGCTCTGCAACCTGTATTTCTCATAAGTGCCCTCTAAAAGCGTCCTTGGCTGCGGCGGCTGAAGCAGGAAAATAGGCGATTAGAGTGATGATGACGTTGTTCTCATGCTGGAGATGACAGATTGCGGCATAGAGCTAGTTTAAGAATATATGCCACCGTGCGGGCAGCCAAGAAGGGTTTCTTTGCTGCCATCATAGCATCTGCAAAGTCACATCCGGCTGAGCTTTTCCGGTGGAGAGGTGTCTGGCTGGTCCAGTCTGTCTCTGTCTGGAACTGCAGTCATCCAGTGCCCAATGCAACATGTTTGTTGACTATTTTGTGGAGACAATTGCTCGCATTCACCATGACTTTGAGGTTGCGGTTGATGCGGTAGGAGAACATGGGGTTATGGATGCTCCGGCTTGTCCAGTTTTGTGGAATCAGTTTCTGTCGGTCTCGGATGTCCTTGGGGCTGTTCAGGCTACAACTTGTGAACTGGACTCGTGCCTATCCTGGATGGTCAAGGCCAGCCGGGAGACGTTAGGGCCATTGCTGGCTGGGGTGATCAATGCCTCCCTTAGGCCGAGCTGCCTCACGGAGGCGGTGGTCCAGCCCCTGCTCAAAAAAACATCACTTGACGTGGATTCCTTTGCCAACTATCGGCCGGTCTCTAACGGAAGGTTATTGAATGGGTAGTGGCTCGGCAGCTTCAGGAGCATCTGGACCGCATCAGCTTTCTAGATTCCTCACAGCCCGGCTTTCGCACAGGTTACGGCACCGAGACTGTGCTTGCGGCCTTGGTCAATGACCTGTGCCTTGAGTTGAACCAGTGGAGTTCCACTCAGCTGATTCCGTTAGATCTCTCAGCGGCTTTTGACACGGTTGACCGTGAGACGTTGGTGACTAGGTTGCGGGACCCAGCCAGTGTAGGCGGTACTGTTCTCGAATAGATTCGCTCATTTCTGACTGGAGAAACCCCGTGGGTGGTCCTGGGGGGACTTCTCTTCGTTCCCCGGGATCTTACCTGTGGGATCCTGCAAGGATCCATTATGTCCCCCCTCCTGTTCAATGTGTATATGCAGCCTTTGGGCGAGGCCGTGAGGGGTTTTGGCATCCGGTGTCATCAATATGCTGATGACACCCAGCTATACCTCTCATTTTCAACTGACCCAGGCCTGGCAGTCTTGGTATTTATGCGGCTGTGGGAGACTGAATGAGGGTGAGCCGTCTGAAACTTCTGTCACTGATGGGGTTCGCCCCTCTCTAGTCCGTCAGGTCCGTAGTCTGGAAGTGCTCCTTGACGCACAGCTCTGCCTGGATGCCCAGGTGGCAGTTGTCTCGGGGAGCACGTTTTGCCAATTACATCTGGTCCGTTGGTTACAGCCATATATCTCAGACTCGGACCTGGCCACTGACATCCATGCCTTCACCTCAAGGCTGGACTATTGCAACGCACTCTACGTGGGGCTACCCAGGGTGATGGTTCGGAGACTGCAGCTGAAGCAGAATGCGGTGGCCCGTCTCTTGACAGGGACAGGTCACCATGAGCATAGAACACGGATTTTGCGCTCACCGCACTGGTTGCCTATAGTCTTCCGGCCCAATTCAAGGTGTTGGTTCTCACCTATAAAGCCCTTCATGGTCTAGGCCCCGCCCATCTACGGGACCACCTCACTCCCTGGGCTCTGGATTGTCCCCTGTGGTCGGCCGGGGGTGCCTTCCACGAAGTGCCGGGTGGCGCCAATGGGGAGGGCGTTCTTGGTCGTCACCCCATGGCTGGGGAACTCTCTCTCAGTTGATGTCCACTTGTCCCCGGATCTTCCCTCCTTCCAAAAACATTCTAAGACCTGGCTGTTTCGGCAGGTGAGGGAGTGGGGTGAGGAGAGTATGGGTTGGGTGGGGGAAGAAATCTGCTTGGGACTATTGTTTTAGTGCTGCTTATTGAATTATTTTTTAATGTATTTTATATATTTATCAAATTTGTAAGCTGCCCTGGGCCGCCATAGGCGAGAAGGGCAGGGTATTAAATATTTTTTATAAATAAATAAAAATAAAATTTGCATATCTGGCCCCCCTACCTGCAAGCCCTCATCTCTGTGGTGTCCAGACCCTACCCTTGCTTGTCTCCAGCGGCCCAGGAAGCCTTCGGAATAGACAAGGCCTGGACACAAGCAGGGGGCAGAGTCAGCTGCTATCAGGATACCCTCCATCCCCCTTGCAGATGGGCTCTAAGGCCTGGAAGCTTCAGATAAAGGGCAGGGTCTTTGCTCTGCGGGCCCCCGTGAGCCATCTCCTACCTCCAGCCTGTGCCAGCGACTGAATAGACAAGGCCTGGACACAAGCAGGGGGCAGAGTCAGCTGCTATCAGGATACCCTCCATCCCCCTTGCAGATGGGCTCTAAGGCCTGGAAGCTTCAGATAAAGGGCAGGGTCTTTGCTCTGCGGGCCCCCGTGAGCCATCTCCTACCTCCAGCCTGTGCCAGCGACTGATCCGTGGTTTGCACCGACACTGCCGTGGCGTCTCCCACCGTGGAGGCAGGGAAATACGCAAAGCGCGCCTCCGCGCTGACTGCGTCCGTCGCCGGGCTCCCACCATTACTGAAAGGGTTCTGGATCACAGCCTGGAAAGAGCAGAGGCTTGGGATGAGAAGGGGCTGGAAGCTAGGATGCTTGGGTTCTATTAGCAGAGGAACGGGAGCCGATGCGGTTACAGCTAGGAGCCAGGACTCCCGGGTTTCAGATCCACCTCTGTGTACCACCTGTTACCTGCCCAGCTTTCAGCTCCCAATGAAATGCAAAAATCACTGTTATTGGCCTTCTCCCCCTCCACTCCCCCCCACCTTAACTCCTGGGAGGGGTGGGGCTCTGTCATTGAATCTTATTAAGGGATTGCCAATTGTACAGGAGCAGACGCAACATCCCACATCGGTTGCTCTGTTTCCCATCCTGCCTCTTGCGTGCAGACAATTGAAGCCAGCGAGTCTTTAAGAATCGGAAATGCATTAAAGTGTGCTTTGGAGCCATTGGCCAGCCCGATTTGGCTCACTAGCCTGCTGTGCCGTGGCCGGAGCCCAGAAAGCACCGATCCATGTTTAGCTCTTCTCTGGGCCCTACCCACAGCATTGTGCTCAGGAGAGCTGTGAGCAGGCTCAGAACAGAGCTTGCTTGTAGCTGCTCTAAGCAGCTGGGGCCAGTTTGGACCCAACTCCAGCTATTGAGAGCTCCAACATCAGCAGCTCCCAGAATGGAGGAAGCAGGTCAAGTTTATTTTCAGGAAAGGGTATGGGAGAGGGGATATTGTGTTCCCACGACTCCCTCGCTCCTACTTGCCCCGGCCCCACCAAATTCCTTAGCCACCAGCCACCACCGTATGGTATCAGATCTCACTTCCCTGTCACAGATCCGTTTGTGCAGGAAAGATGAAAATTCGCTCAACCAGCGGAAATCTCCCCCAACAGGAACCTAAGAGCATGGTCAGGTCGCCCCTTTCTCTCTTGCTCTGATCAACCAGCTAGACTGAGGTGTTATCGGCTTGCTTCAAGACAGGCCTCCCAGTCCTTGGGCCGTATCTCAGTAGCTGAGCTCTGTCCCATCGGGAGAGGGAACTCCAGTTGGGAGGGAACAGCATCCCACTAAGGTTCTTGCTAAGGCACGGTCCCACGGCTCAGCATTCTCCCTTCCAGAGCGTTCTGCTGTTTATACAGTCAAGGATGCCTCTCAGACCCTTAACTACAGCTTCTCATTGGAAGTCTTGGGCGCTTGTTTATTTACTGTGACGGTAAGACTTTCTCCTGCTCTCTGCAAATGTGGGCAGTATCCCGAGACATACGGCGAACAGCCAAGCAGATTACGAGATGGGAACTTCTTACTGTCAGGAGCAGGGAGTGATCAGCAGGGAACGGATTGCTCCATGGTGACCTGTTGGGTACTTTCAAGCAACCAAACTTGGCCACTGTCAAAAGACAGGATGCTGGGCTTGATGGACCATTGGTCTGACTCAACAGGGCACTTCTTACATCGTATACACGGTATTTAGCTGCCTAAAACCAGAAGGCTGGAAGAGCCCATCCCCTGGCCCAAGGAAAGATGAGCAAGACCTAAATCAGTCTGCGGCTAGTTTTTATTTGGTTCTTTTCCCGGTCCTGGATCTGGCCCCAGGATCCACTTTCTAAGCACTGAAAAACAGCTCAGGAAGGGGAAGAGAGATGAGGGCATGCACACAAGGACAGGGGACAGATCCCTGATCGGGACTCTCCTCTCCCTGAGCACCCCGCTTAAGCACCCCTCAACTTCTGTGTGGCCCTTGGAGCTTGTACTGATTTTCAACGTGGCCCCTGGGATGGAAAAAGGGCCCCACCCCTGACCCAAAACATCCCCAACACATATCCAGTCTTCTCAAGCATAGCTTAGCGGATAAGGTGTTGAACGTGGACCTGGGACACCAGAGTTCAAATCCCATCTTAGCCATGAACACACTGGGGCGAGTCACTGTATCTTGGGCTCGGTTCTCCATCTGTATAATGGGAATAATAATGCGCTACCTCTCGCAGCTGTTGTGAGAATGAACTAGGTAAGGATTGTAAAGGACGTTGAACACCAAAAGCAGCAGAGTAATGATAAAAAGGAGAAGAGCAAAATTTTCCAGGAAAGGGGATTCTACATCCTTCGGCAACTTGTTCCATTGCTCAACTGCTCAGAAAGAGAGAGGAAGCTCTTTTTAATATTTAACCAAAGTCTGCTTTTCCAAAACATGAGCCTGTAATCGCTTGCATCGTTCCCCTTGGTGGCAAGTTGCTTTCCAGGTGCTTTATGGCAGCCTTTCCAAATTATTTGAAAAAAATTATCACTTCCCCCCTTAACTCTTCTTCTCACCAGGCTAAACACACCCAGCCCCTTCCTTCTTTCCTCAGTCAACTTCTATTCCAAACTCCCTCTCAGCTTGCTTGCCTTCAAATCCTCGCCGGTTTGGCCACAAACTTCTTTAAAAATTGGGGACCCGAACGGAGCAGGATACATCAGCTGAGGCCCAACCAGCCCCACATGCTGCTAGAAAGTAACGTCTCCCTTCGTGGAAAAGGAACATGCTTGGAATGACAGAAAGGTGGCTTCTCTCTATGGGTGCCAGGGCGCCAACCCACCGGACTGTTCCGAATGCAGCCAGGATGGATGCCCAGAGGGTGCCAGGGCATTAAAACCAAGGGGAGCGGCCCGGGCACAAAAGCATGGGTTCCTATGGAGGAACCCAGCCAATCAGGATGGTTTTAGGGCGCCTTTTCTCAGCACCCTAAAACCAATCAGAGCCCTGAGGAGCTCTTCCCCACCCCTTTAGGAGAGGGGAGGGAAGAGGGAGCAGGAAATACAGCAGCAGCCTGGTACCAGTCTAGGTTAGTTCAGAGGCTGCTGCTGCAGCAGAGAGCAGACTGCATTCCTCTACTTTGGTGAGTAATTTTTAAAAGTTTCTTTATTTATTCTCTCTTCCCTCCCCCGACGTTTGATGCTCTTCACTATATAGTACAGCCCCTTTTAATTGTTCCCCCTTGTTGTGTGATGTATTTTAAATTTTATTTTTGATTGATTTTTTAAAGTTTGTTTTTTTTGGACATTTTAAATACATTTTTGACATTTCTAAAAATATTTTCTATTTTTGGTTTAGGATATTTTGTGCGACGACTGAACATATTTTTGGATATCTTATATTTTTTGACATTTCTATATTTTTATTTTTTAATTTTTTTAATTTTTTTTTTAAAAAAAGAATTGGTTCGTATTTATTTGATTTCATTTGGCTTAGATATTTTGTGCCTTGACTGAGTGAAGCAGGGGAAAAATGCAAACAGCTTTTCCAAAAGCTTTACTTGCAGACTCCTTATATTTAATATTTTTGCAGCAGCGGGAATACTTTAGAAATACTTGCTTTGCAGTTTGCATGCAGTCTTGTGTGATTTTACTATTTTTAAAAGGGGGGAAATAGTCTTAGCACCTCTGAATTTTGTCTCCCCCCCCCTAAAGCAATCTGAGAATTTGGGATCTTAAGGATTTTTATCTCTTGTTCATTGGTCTATCTTGTACTGAAAGTGCTATATCAGAGGTGGGGAACCTTTTCGCTTCCAGGGACCAACTGAAAAATTAGTACAAACTCCTAGAGTCACATAAAAGTTGGGAGGCGGAGGTGCCTATAGAGCGCACTCAGAAGAAGAGGGTCCAGATCATGGATCTGTCCCCTATCCTTGTGCACATGCCCTCATCTCTGCCCCTTCCCCCCCGAGTGCAGTCTTTCCCCGTGCTTGGGGGGTAGGAACTGGATCCAGAGGCCAAATCCAGGAACTGCAAAGGGTCCAATAAAAACTAGTAGCGGGCCTCATTTGTCCCCTGAGCTTGAGGTTCTCCACTCCTGCACTAAACGCTTCCTTGGCTGTGAAAACAGGACTCAGCATTGGTTATCTGATAGGAGAAGTCACTCCATCCTGACCCATCACTTCATTCACTGAGCCAACTGTGCAGTGGGTGTTGTATGGGTAAGAGAGAGTCTTTCCCCCGGTCTCCCTAGTGATTCACTCACAGCCTGAAGCCCAAGATCTAATCATCCCTATTTTAACACACCGCTAGCCTCTTGCTTATAAAATGTATATGAACAGTCTACCTGCATGATCTGTGACCTGCTGTGCTGGTGAATTCCAGAGTCTGCCTGCATGGTCTGGCGGGGAGAGCTGCCCCTTCTGCTTGATCTAAATTTAAGTCATTAATGTCTCCAAGAGGAGCCCGTGGGCTCTGCCTAATTCAGGGACATAAAGAGGGAAAGTCAAACAATGCGACATCAGCCAAGTCAGCACTTTGAAGGAAATGTGTACGCAGCCCCTATGTAGAAGGTGGCCAATTCCACATGTTCCAGGCCGCTGAAACCATGAGAGATGTTTTTTTAAAAGTGTCAACAATGGATTTCTTTTCACAGGGCTTTTGGTTTTGGAACCTGAAGTCATATGGATCTGTCCCCTGTCCCTGCGTGCATGCCCTCTTCTCTGTCCCCTTACCCGGAATCCAGATTTATTGAGGGTCCCCCAGACCTAAGGTTCCCCATCCCTGCTGTAAGGGAAGGACAGCAGGGATGAAAGGGACTGGTCTGAGGCGAGGAATTAGAAATGCAGCACCATTTATGTGGCTTAGTAGCTAAGCTTTTGGTGCTCAAGGATTCTGCCCCGTGCTGCCTCTTCTAGTCATGACTTCCTCTCTCCCAACTCCAACTGCAGCTGAGGTGGGGGTGGCAATGAGGCAACTGTTTAGGCATTTATGGGGCCTTTCCCCGATTGGGTGAATTCTCTGGTATGTACTGAGGGCTGAGCCACCCTGTAACGTTTCCCAGTAAGGGCACGTGTAAGGGCTCTCCCCTGTGTGGATTCTCTGATGTATATCAAGCGTCCCAACTTCTCCTGAAGCTTTCCTTGCATCCCTGGCATATTCAGGGATTCTCTCCCAAGTGGACTCTTTTTAAAATAGCAATTTTAAAAAGTGAAACACATCACACGTACATAGAACGCCCTCTTATTTAAAAACAGACATGAAGCCTTGAGCTGCCAATTCCACGCCCCTCCCCCCAGCACCTGACCTACAGGAGCAAATGCTGGTTTTCCCTTTTTGATTTTTTCCGACACAGAGCTTTGCATTTTTCCCCACTATGGCATGCGACCACCATTGTGTAGTTTTTCATTCTGCATGCAGAGTGATGTTTTTGTTCTTGGTGTGCTGTCATTCACTGTGTGTTCTATTCCACTGATCACGTAAGTGTGAAATGTTAATGCCGGCCCCACCAACCTAAATGTCCACCAGTCGCCACTCAACTAATAACTCTCTTCCCAGAGGCCACTTTGAAAATAAGTACAAGATCCTTGGCCACATAAAGCTGTATAGCACTCGGGGGGAGGAGAGTCCAGATCATGGAGCTAGATTAGGACTCCGCACAGGGCCAAATATTTATATTTGTATCTGTGTTTTTAGTACTTGTAAGTAGTCACAAGGGCAGTAGGGCTCTAAGGCCGAAAAAGAAAAGGAAACACAGTTCAGACTGCTGCTCAGTCTGCTACTAATTTAAAAAGGGTTAACCAATTATTTTTTTTAAAAAAAATACAATTATCTGTTTATACAGGGCCAGCAATGTACCAAATATTATACAATCATTAGTTAGAGACAGGCTTCTACCCCAAAGGACTTACAACCGTGAAAAATAACTTATATATCATTATAAACAAATATAGATGGCTACACAGCTTAAGTCAGCCACCAAGCCACAAATGATAAATTTATTTATTTTTATTTATTATTATTTTTTTATTATTTTATTATTTATTATTATTTTATTTATTATTATTTAAATAAATAAATAAATAAATAAATAAAATGATAAGATGAAAGATAGGAGGAGTCAGGGACACAAAGCAATTTTATTTGGCATGGGAACCTACAGTATTTTTGCTGCAATGGGGTACCAGGTGTTTATTTTATTGGGGGAGGAGGGGGATTTAGTTTTACTTATGGCTTGGGTGGGGGGCACTGGCTGGGAGGAGAGAGGGTTGGCTTGGGGGTTAGCATGTTTTGGGAGGCAGTGGCTGGAGAAAGTGAAATGGGGACAATTCAGAGAGCCGGGGGGCGGGATGGAAATGGGGCTGGCTTGGGGCCTGCTGACCGGAAGAGGGAGTTAAATGGGGATGGCTGTTGGGGCACTGGATGGGGGAGGCAAGGATAGCTTGGGGGCACTGATTGGGAGAGGGGATGGGGTGGCAGGGGGTGCGGGCTCATAGGGGGACGGGCACCTGGCTCAGTGACGGGTGGTGGAGCAGAGGCCTGTCTGGAACTCCCCTCTGGGCTGATCTCCTTTGGGTTGGGCTTGGCTGCAGCACTGGGAGATGCATCACGGAAGCAGCAACAGCGGCCTCTGCAGGCAGGCAGGGTTAGTGCGCACTCCCTGTGCAAGCAGTTGTGCTAAGAAAAGGGAGCAGTCTACCCAAGCCGCTCACCCATTATTTTTTTTTGGGGTGGGGGGGGGAATCAGGGCTTGGCTCAGGACCCTTGATATAGCATTTTTGGGGGAGTATCGGGTTCACTTGAAACCCGAACGCACAGACAATCTACACCATGGATCTGTTCCTGTCCTTGCGTTTATGTCCGTGTTTCCGTTCAGTCTTTCAGTGCTTGGGGGACAGGAACTGGGAAAGGCCAAATCAAACTAGCTGTGGGCAACATTTGGCCCCCAAGGCCGAGGTGGTTTCCCACCTTACGGCTACCAAAACGGCGTTTATTTGCCTCCTTTGCCACAGCATCCCACTGCCGACTCAAATCCAGCTGGAGAGCCGCTACAAACCCAACATCCTTTGCAGCACAGTCAACTGCCCCCACTCTCCCCGTTTTGCATCCCAGTGTATAGAGGTTTCTCACCTATGAGCAATACTTGATATTCCTCATCACTGAATTATATCTTATTGCATCACACCAGGTTTGTCTTTGATGTGTGGAGGGGAGGGGACGACACCAATGGACCTTAATTATGGTAATCATTTCTATAGCACTTTGTGTCCAGAGAGCTTCACATCCTTCTCACAACCCTGGTAATAGGTCCTCATTATTCCCATTTTACAGATGGGGAACTGAGGTGGAGACACAGTGACGTGCCCCAGCGCCCCCCCCCCCCATGAGTTCATGGCTAAGACAGGATTTGAACCCTAGTCTTCCTGGTCTAAGAGCAACACCTTATCCCCTAGGCTACAGGAGCTCTCTAGCCCAGCCAGCAAAACATGGAACAACTTCCTTTTGGGAGCATTAACTGTGATGCCAGTGAAAGACCGGGCCAGCGCAGCAACGACATCTATGCATGCATCGTTGGAGAACGAGGCTGATTCACCACCTCAGCACTAAAAATAAGCCATCCTGCAGGCAGCTGAGGGAGACCGGGGCCACTACGAATACGCCCTCCCTAGAACCAAATTCCAGCTCTGACTCGTGGACCCAGTCCTCACCCTCAAACAGAAAGACAGAGCTCAGGGGAACGGGGAGGGGTGGGGGGTGTCAGGCAGTCGACAGCAGAGGATGGATCCTTGGCATAGATCATGGAGGCCTTTTCCCTCCCGGGGGCCACTTTGAAAATTAGTTCAAGCTCCGAGGGCCCACACAGAAGTTGGAGGCGGGGGTGCTTAAGGGGTGAGCTCTGAAAAGAATCACGATCATGCAACCGTACCCTGGGGATCTGTTCCTCTTCCTTCTCCTGAGCCCAGTCTTTCAGTGTTTGGGGGTGGGGGTAGGAGTTGGATCCAGGGGCCAGACCCAGCAACTGGAAAGGGGCCAAATAAAAGCCAGCTTTGCAATGCATTTGGTCCCGGAGCTTCCCCACCCCTGGTTTAAGATGCAAATTCAAAATCAGCCGAGTTACGCTGCCCCAACCCTTCCCTGTTTCAGTCCAGAAGGAGTTTATACAGGTTCAGCCCAGGCCCATTAGGAAACAAACACCAGCATCCACGCAGGAGTCGGCACTGGTTTACAGACACCACCTGCCCATGTGAGAAAGAGGCACAAGCCCCATCGTAAAAGCCTGCTCCTACCTGAGCGACGGCCTGCTGGCCCCCAGCAAAGGCTGCCGTCGAGACCACGCTGACAGCTCCCGTCGCATCTGTTTGTCCATCCAGCTGACTGTCCGTCACCTGGACTACTCTGTATGTCACCTGGGAGTGAAGGAGGAACAGAGGTCAGTCTCTGGGGATGAGGAACAAGCCATCGTGTCCTTTGGGTGATGCTGCAATCAGACGCTGGAGGGATGCCAGCGTGGAGGGGGGCGGGAGGAGGAGGAGGAGGGAAAGGCAGAAGATAATAAATGGGATAGAGGCGGCAGGCCAGCATCCTCACGCTCACAGTTCAAGCCCCGCTTCCCGGATCGTGTTGCAAAGGTAAACCTCAGATTTCCTTTTAACGAGCTTCAAGCCTTCGTGGCCGCAGAGAAACAACAACTAGGGAACACGAGCAGAACAGCTCCAGAGGAAACTGGATGGCAAGTACAATGAACCAATGCCCTACAATTGGAAAGAAGTTATTTCATGACCTGGTTTACTAAGGAAGGACAACACTCTGGTCAAGCCAAGGGAAATTTTGGCTACAGGAATGGTGCTCTTTGCCCTCCTGCTGTGAAACGTTGGGCCCCTAAGTATCCTTGCGCCCACTGCTCCTCTAGGAAAGTCAACTGAAATTAGATTGCAGCTAAGTTTCCTAGAGAAGCAGTAACAGCAAAAGATACTAGGGGACACCCACTCTCACCCCACAACCCCTCCCCTCTGGTTAGAAACCCAGCTAAAATGCATTGTTTTGAGGGGATCTGGCTGGTCACTTGTGAATGCTTTGGGTGGGAAATGCTACCCAGTGGAAGAGGGAAGCGGAGGAATCTACGAGGACCTACACAAATCCTTTGCGTTTTACATTCAAATCGGGGCGAGAATCCAGGCTTTCGATAAGCACACAGAGGGCTCTACAGACCAGCGGGAAGGAGCGAGAGCAAAAAATTAAGAGGACCAGGTGAGAAGGAATTAACGGAGCCGAATTGGAATGGGACCCGGACAAGGTTACCAACTCTGTTTCAGAGCCGGAGGAAGCTTTGAAAATATGCTGCATGAGTTGCGCCTGATCTTAAGAGACAGCAGCCGCTCCAGACTGTGCAAGCGGAGAGGAGAAAACACCTGCAGGTGCAGCCCAGCATCCCCGCGCACCACAGCGAGGTCTGCTAGGACCTCAAGGGGAGACAGGCCTGGCTTGCCTCCTTGCAGCACCCGAGTCTGTCCGTCATGAAGGGGAGATGGGGTCCTTGCACCGTGGCACCTCTTACCTGTCCTCCATTGTTCTCTGTGCGGAACTGGTATTGGATATTGTGATCTGTGAAGGCCGCTTGCTGGACACTGGCGATGGCCACTGCCGTCTGCTCGTCTGAATTCGTGCCGTCCCCTAGGAGCCAGCAGAGACCAGTTACCGCCAGTCACAAACCACTAGCCCCAGCATGGCTCCCCGCAAGCAATGGGGGCACCCCAGGGCCTGCTGGATGAGGGAGGCAGCAGAGAACTCGAGTCCCGGGTTCCATTCCTGGCTCTGGGGAGATCCGGAGTCAGATCAAAATGCGCACACCTCCCTCCTGGGTCTGGGAGCCAACCTCCTCCATCAGGGGGGTGGGGGGTGGGGGGAATGCCCCGGGTGCAGCACTCGCGACCCGAGTGGGTTCCACTTACTGCACGGGAGCTCCAGGTAGGCACTGACTAGGGGATTGGGGTCAGCCCACGCAGAGCCCTCACCTTCCTGCAGCTCTACTCCCTCTTCAGTTTCTTGTCCCTTCTCGTGGCTGAAAAACAGGAGACCAGACCCAGCGTGAGCGCCGCTGCCAGGAATGGGATCCAGGAGTCCTGGCTCCCAGCCCCTGGAGCCCACCCACCTGCCAGCGTGGAGAACGGAACCCGGATTCCCAGCCCTCACATTGCTGGGCGGTGGGAGAAAGGATGGAGCAGGGCAGCAGGGGGGCGGGGAACCTTTTTCCTCCCGTGGAAGCTCTGGGGGCCACACAGAAGTTGGGGGCTGGAGTGCTTAAGGGGGGACTCAGGCTGGGAAAAGGAAGCGAGGATCAGGATCCTGGACCTGTCTCCTATCCTTGCACGCATACCCTCATCTCAGCTCCCTTCCCACAAGCTCACTCAGGGCATGACATTTCAGATCAAACCCTGGGAGCCAAAAAAATAAAATAAAAAATTCAGTCGCCAGAACTTTATCCTGATATTAAACCATTCTTACCCCACCATACCCCTGAACCAGTCACCATTTTCTGGGTGCCAGTGGCTCCCAGGCACCTGCACATTTGACGCCGCGGCCCTCACTCCTTCAGGGCTTGGCAGTAGAAACTGGATCGAAAGGCCAGATCCAGGAACTGGAAAGGGGTCACATAAAAACTAGCTGGAGGCTGCATTTGACCCCCAGACCCGTGGCTTCCCATCCCTGGAAAAAGAGTGTGGTCACCGCAATCCCCTGATCTAACCCCGTGGCACATCTGTCCTGGGAACTCCAATATGCGTTCGCTGATCGGTCCCCCCAGCTCCGGGAGGAGAGCGGAGTCCAGTGGGAACAGTAGGGTGGGGCTGGGAGGAACCAACCCAGTCTCTTCCTTGCCATCACAGAGGATGCCTGGCTCCCTCTCCCCCAGCTGCTAATTCCCAAGGAGCAGAGCTTCCCATCCCTGTGGAGCGGAGATCGCTCAATATGCAGAGCACATGGGAGCAGAGACAGATCTGGGTCTTGCGTTGGTGGCGGTGTGCCGGATGCCTCCCTGCAGCCCTGTTGTTCCCACACCGCCTTACACCGCAACAAGCGTTTGTCCCCCACTCCCTTGTACGAAGGGGGTAGCATGCTCATAGACTGCTTCAAAGACAAACCTTAACCCCCTCCCCAGCTTAAATCCCCTCCCCGACTTCCTGTCTCCACATCGCACAGCGTGGATGGGTGCTAATGAAACAGCTGCCACACCCCACCCCAGACAGAGCAACATTTTGGGACAGATCAGTTTCCACTCATCCCTCTTTTGCTCAAGCACCAGCAACTGATTCAAGAGCATCAACGGGAGTAAAGATGTCCTGAAGACTCAGAAAGTCTGGCTTAGCCTCTGCCACAGACTCCTCATGTGACCTTGGGAGAGCCAACTGCTCTGCGCCTCAGTTTGCCCTTCAGTAAAATGAGAATATACATTCCAGACCAGGGATGGGGGAAAACATTTTTCCTCCCATGGGTCACTTTGAAAGAAGACCCATTTATTTGGCCAGGCTTTTTAGCAGGCAGGATAGGTTTTGAGGGGAGTGGCTTTAATGGGGGCTTTATATAGCTTATTTTTGTCTCTACATATATAAAATGCTGCTAACTGGCACGTTTTTAATTTTAAAAACTAATAAAAAATAAATAAATGTCAAGAGGCTCCCAACCCTTGATCTAAATCACTGCCTGTCACTTTGTCTCTGTGCAGTGTAGAGTAGCACAAGAGAGGTCCTGGCCTCCGCTGGGGGCGGCTAAGTCTCCCCCTAACGCACCTACTAATAAAAGATCTGGAAATTAAGCCTGCCTGTTTCTTGAGACAGGAGATTCCAATACTGATGTCTGCAGCGATGCGCAAGTTAATATCCTTTGCTTTCATGTAGACAGGATGAAGGCGTGCGCACACCTTGCACAGGCAGGCGTTTATGCTGGAAGGTATTAAAAGGGGTTGGAAATGTAATCCATGCTGGCAGAACGCGATAAGGCTTGCGGCTCGACAGGATGCTGCCGCACAAAGACACCCCCCCCTCCCCTCGGACAGACGAGAAGGGGGCTCCGATCATACGAGATTGTGTTGGGCCAGAAGCGTTTGTACAAAAACCATACAGCGTCTCCCACCCATTGCTCCTAAACTGCTCATTTTGGCCGAGACCGCCCTGGCACAGGCAAGGCAAGGCGGTCAATTTACTCATGTGAAGCACTAGCTGTTGCCCATCCCCTTTACGGTGCACAGCAAGGATTACTGGGCAGTGGCAGCCTGTGGGCACTGAGCGAACACATCCAGGGAGAAGCCCACGACCCATCTCTAGCCCAGAGGGCATTTTCTAATATGAAGCGTGTGTGGGTTGTGGATTCTCTCCCAACCCTCATGAATCTCCCAGTGAAATGCCCTTTTCAATCGGAAGGAGCTCCAAGTGTCTGGGTCTGGTAACTGGGATGTTTTTAAAAAATCTATTTTCTTTTGCATGGTCTCTTTTTAGTTTTGATTAGAGAGATTTTGTATATTGGGGGGAGTGTTTGCATAGAACCCTCTTGTGTTAATGTCTGGATGGTCTGCAAACGGATACGTTTTCTCTGGGGATTTCCACTTGCGTGGAACCAGACTCTTAAAACTTAAAAAAAGATTTAAAATAATAATAATACCTAAGCAGAGTGCAGAAATATTCGCCAAAACACCCCAACCAGTCATCGCAAGAGTGAATGCTGTCTGCACTGGGGTAACAGCACTTTTCAAGCAAGCCACCCCCCAGGTTTTAATGGTGGGGTTAGGGGAATATCATAAGAATCTTCCTTTTGCCAATGGCTCCTCCTTGACAGCTCTGCCCCTATGCTAGAAAGCTGCCGCCTAAATTATCACCTACTCAAATTATCCAACTACCCAGAAGCAAATTTTTGCTAGTCTGCAGTTTATGGACAGGTCCAGTATGTATGTAACACCCCCCAGGTTTTACACCCCAGAGAAAGCACTAAGTATGCCTTGGTCCAACTTTAACAGGCCAACTGGGATGAGAGAGCCAATCAGGGTGCAAGCAGCTCTATATGCCAACTCTTCATGTGACAGAGGAGAGATCTAGAGGCAGGAGAGGCTGCAAACTGGGCCTAGGAGACTCTGGTGTGGGGGCTACGCAGAAGGCCCTAAGGTCCCCCTCCCTGGGCGCGTTTCAGGAGCCATGTCTTTGCTCTGCCAGAAGGTGAGGAGGGCATCACTCCTGAGTGAGGGGCATGGGGCATGAACAGCAAAGTCGGCCTAGACATGAATGCTGTGGGGTCCGTCCAGGTAAGAGAGCACGTTTCAGCCTTGGGACAGACTGCCCTAGGCAAGGGCATTCTATAGCCCACCACCTTGAGGCCAGCAACAGAATTCCCTGAGGACAACTTGTATTTCAGAGGGTATTTGCTCTAAGACAAGAGGCAACTCTGGGGGGTACAGTTCTGGGGACCCTGCAAGAGGCTGAACAAATCCTACTTAACGGCCTCAGGTGGAGGTGCTATGCCATTTGAGAGTGCAGGCCCCTCCGCCTGAAGGCAGCCCCTTCAAATTAAAATAGGGGTAAGGAGGCCGGGGGGGGGGAGGGAAGAGGAGTTATGTGCCTTGATTTGGATCACTGAAATCCTCAGCCTAAAGTCAAAGTTTAGGAACTGATGTGCGGTTCAATTCTTTCTATAGTCAGACTGTTCCGCCCCCTCCTCCCTCCCTTTCCACAACACCCATTATAGTGCCAGTACGTTAATAAGTTTTCATCCGCATTGGAAGAAATTGCCTCCGAGATTAAGAACATAAGTGAGTCCTACTTATTGGTCTGACTATACGGAGTCAGACCAATGGTCCATCAAGCCCAGCATCCTGTCCTCCGACAGTGGCCAATCTTGATCGCCTGGGAGAAGAATCAACAGTCACAATGGGCAATCCATTCCCTGTTGTTCACTCCCAGCTAAGTTCATCCCATAAGCTACTTGGTTAATAGCCATTAATGGACCTACTCTCCAAGAACATATCCAGTCCTTTTTAAAACCCAGCTATACTATTGGTCTTGATAACATCCTCCGGCAACAAATTCCATAAGTTAATTATGCGTTGCGTGAAAAAGTACTTCCTTTTATTTGTTTTAAATCTGCCGGCAGCTAGTTTCACGGAGCGTCCCTTAGTTCTAGTACTATCTGAGAGGGTAAATAACTGTTCCCTATCTACTCGTTCCACACCACTCAAGATTTTATAAACCTCTATCATGTCCCATCTGTCTTCTCTTCTCTGAATTGAAGAGACCCAGTTTGTCAAGTCTCTCCTCTTTGTACAGAAGCCGTTCCGTACCCTTTATCATTCTCATTGCTCTTCCCTGTACCTTTTCCAGTTCAGCTGTGTCTTTTTTGAGATGGGGCGACCAGAACTGCACACAATATTCTAGGCTCAGTTGCACCATTGATTTATATAGAGGCATTATGACATCCTGAGTTTTATTCTCTATCCCTTTGCGAATAACTCCTAATGTTCTGTTTTCTTTTTTGACTGCTGCTGC
>QEPC01000342.1:2379050-2393531 GCA_003113815.1 Sphenodon punctatus
AATTCAAATCCTACCGCAGAGAACAAAGGAGACTGAGAGAGCTCAGAACTAGGGTGTTTTTAAATGAGATGCTACTCCGCTTGGCCTCCACGCATCTGACCATCCGTCTGAAGGTGGAGCAGTCAGATGCATGTTCCTGGGAGCCTTGGAGCATCCGCTCATGGCAACCCATGGAGCACTGCTGGGAAATCCAGAATGCTCCATGCAGGGTCAGCCAAATGTAGGGTGGCTGCCCAGAGCTGCCCGTTTGAAGCACTCCTGTCCCCAGTCACTTCACCTGAGCGGGTGCTCCACGGCAGTGCCACTTGACAGCCATGGACACCCCTCCCCATCGCCTTGCTTGTTTAAAACCCCCCATAGTTGTATTGGACATCGGATCAGTTGATGTGGAGTGGCATCTTAAATCGTGGGTAGAGCTTATTTTATGGGCAGATCTTTGAAAAGTGATATATTTTTATTTTTTTTGGTAACGGTTGCTTGCATTCACTAAACAGGCTGGATTTCAACCAGGCTAGCTGGGCTTCCAGCTCCATTGGTTGTTAGGAAGGTTGAGGAAGGAAGGGGGTGCCCTCCAAAATAGCATCCTCTCTAGAACACGCTTCCCCCTGCTAACCCTGTTGTAAAGGTAATAAAACTCTTCTCTATACTAGGTCCTGAGAGCTGCTTAGAAAGTTTTCACCAAGAAAATTTCACTCTTTCAAAAATAAAAATGATTCCCCCCCCACCCCATTTTATTTTGAATTCTCATGTTGATTTCTGTTTTCAGATTTGTCATCCCCCGGCCACAATCTCTCTTTTTAATTCCTATTGGGAAATAGAAAATGAAGAACAAGGATTTAAAAAACAAACAAAACCACAATAACACAGAAATAATCATCCCACCATCATGTTTTTTCCATTCTCTCTCTCCTATGGGGGAGTTTCCTCCCCTGAGGAAAACTAGAAACAAAGAGCGCCCATGTTTATCTGCTGAAGACTGTGGCTACTCTGGGTGATGAAATGGTCTGAAAGGGATTTCCAGATACAATGAAGGGCAAATAGTAATTGGTCCTTGGTCCATTTGTAAGGGGTCTTTGGAACCCTTGTTACCTGACAAAAGTTTCACTTGTCACTTCTTAAACGGAACAAACAACTAAGGCCCTTTTCACACAGACACTAACACCAATAAAATGGGTGTTACATTTTATTATACGTGTTGCAGGGCACCCATAGAGCACACCTGCAGCCCTGCAACATGTATAATAAAATGCAATGCCCATTTTATTGGTGTTCGAGTTTGTGTGAAAAGGGCACACTCTTAACACTGATAAAATGGGTGTTACATTTTATTATACATGTTGCAGGGCTATAGGTGTGCTCTATGGGTGCCATAATAAAACGTAACACCCATTTTATCAGTGTTAGAGTGTCTGTGTGAAAAGGGCCTATTTGACGAGGTGTCCTGTTTTTTGTAGAAAATTCCACTAGCAAGAGGCAGTCTTCTCTGCTAGAGAAGGACTCTAGCTAGCAGGGACTTTCTGGTCATTGCTTCCTTCCAGAACAACACACACTGGGGTGGACAGTGTGGTGGACTGGGGTGAGGCAAAGCTAAATGGGCAGGGGACATGCTGCCACTTGACCATTGTTTCTCCCTCTGACTCCTGGCAGTGATCCGCTGGGTAGCTCTGCGGATGACCGTCAGGAGGCAGAAGAAGAAGAAAACCTACTGCGCATGCGTGGAGCTGCCCGCCATTTTGATCAGTCTTTTCTTCTGCCTTCGGCCGTCGGAGGCTTTTCAGCGACGTCTGAAAAGACAAAACAAATTAGCAGTGTTAGAGTTTTTCTCTAAAGAAGATTAAGCGGGGCATTAGGGCAAGAGCTTCCCTCCCAACAAGGGATCCTCAATCTCGGCCCGCCAGGTTGCCGCGCAAAGCGCCCGGGAACCGGGGAGCAGTTGGTCTCCGGGGAGAAGAGGCTGTGGCCTACCCCAGCGGTTTAGGTGCCGCGGAGCCTTCATTACCGTAAGTCTCCCCCCGCTCTGGGTCCTTACACCGCTTGCGGGGGTAAGGACCGGCCGCGCCGGTGTGTGCAGAGCTCCCAACGCTCCACCCCCCCCACGCGCCTACACGTGGCCGAATTTCAACGATGGAAGGAGCGGGGGCACAGGAATCCCACCAGGCTGCTCCTCCTCAGGGAGGGGAGCCTACAGATGCACCCGGCATGGCGGCAAGGCTCGATCGGATCCTTCTAGCGCTGGAGTGCTTAACCCAGGTACAGAGTGGGCCCCCAGGTATCGTGCCTCCTGGTACTAGCCAGGGCACGGATCCAGATCGGGAAAAGACCCGAAATTCTTCAACCCAGGGCTCTGGGACGAAGCAGGCCCCTCCTAGAGCGGGGGGATCAGGCCTGGGGAGAGTGGAAAAAACCCAGCTCAGGGACAAAGCACGTTCTGGGAAAAGCAAGGCAGCCAAGCGCCACCTACAGGCTGCTGCCACCAGGATTCTGGACTCACCCCAGTCCTCTGGGGATGAGAGTGAGAGTGAGCCCCAACCAAAGAGACCTGAGATGCAAGCCACCTCAGAGCTGGCTTCAGAATCAGAGGGGGAATGGACAGATGTGGAGGCTTTGGAGACTCCAGGCGCTGCCCAGGAGACTCAAGACCGGCTCAGACATTTTCCCTCCCAGCGTAAGGAGGAGTTTATGCCACAGGTCTCAAAAACCCTTAAAATTGTAGAGAGACCGGTCAAGGAAGTATCCTCTGACTCCCAGGAGGAGGAGGAACGGGACTATATCCCTTCTGTCCATGGGAAAGACCAGGGTTTTCCTCTGGACAAGGCCTTTGAAAAACTGATCATTCAGGAATGGAAACAGCCTGAAAAAGGTCAAAGGATGAATAAAACGCAGGCCTCCTTATATGCCTTGTCTCGGCGTAAGGAACCCCTATTTAAAAACCCTAAGGTGGATGCGGCAGCAGTCTCCCTGGCCAAACAAACCGTGTTCCCAACTGAGGGCGATTGCTACCCAAAGGATGCAACAGATAGGGCAGTGGAGAATGCACTGCGTAGGGGTCTAGAATCGTCTTCGAATGCGGTAAAAATCAGCGTAATTTCATCCTGCGTAGCCAGAGCTCAACTAGCGTGGTTACAAGAAGCACAGGACCCTACTATTTCGGACAGGAGAGCTCAGACCCTGTCTTCCAGAATTAACTTGGCTGCTGCTTTCTTAGCAGATTCCACCATGGACTCTATGTTATGGTCAGCCCGAGCTATGGCAAACTCAGTCTCAGCTAGACGTAAACTCTGGCTCAGATCCTGGGACGGAGATAACACTGCCAAAAACCTCCTCACTGCTGCTCCCTATAAGGGTTTTAAGTTGTTTGGGGTCTGCCTTGACAAAGTACTGGCAGACGCTAATGATAAGGCCAAGCAAAGGAATTTGCAGCAGATGGGGGCTAGGAAGCATTTTTTTCGTGGCCCCAGCTTCAAACCCAGAGGGGGATATGGTTCGGGGTATGGCTCCGGTAGAAAGTTTCAGAGTCAGCCCAGACAGGACCAGCCTGGACGCTTCTTTTCTCGCAGAGGAGGTAGGGGGCACAATTTTCGACAGGACAGACAAAGGCCCAAGGTTTTCCCTCAGAACCCAAGAAAACCGGACGCATGACTACATGGAGGACTTACGGGTGGGAGGCAGACTGCAGCTTTTTTCAGAAGAGTGGGAGCAGTCCGTCAGCGATGCCTGGGTCTTACAGTGTGTAAACCCGGGTTACAAAATAGAATTCAAAAGGCCTCCCTCCGAAGCATTCATCATCTCCCCAAGGTCTGCCAACAGTCAAAAGCACTTAGCCATGCTTCAGGAATTGCAACGGCTCACACACATCGGAGCGATAGAACCGGTGCCTCCAGATCAGCGAGGACGGGGCCTCTATTCCCTGCTCTTCCTAGTTCTGAAGAAATCAGGGTCTTGGCGAGCGGTCTTGGACCTCAAGAAGTTAAACAGAGCTGTCCGGGGCCAAAGATTCAAGATGGAAACTGTAACATCAATATGTCGTACCATCAGGAAACAGGACTGGTTAGCGTCCCTAGACCTCAGGGACGCTTACCTCCACATTCCGATTTGGGAACCCCATCGACAGTGGCTCCGTTTCATCTACCAGAACACACACTTCCAGTTCAAGGCCCTACCATTCGGCCTGTCGTCGGCACCACGAACCTTCACGAAGGTACTGGTCCCACTGGTGGCGAACCTTCGCAAGGAGGGGATTCACATATACCCGTACCTCGACGACCTCCTACTACGAGCACAGAGTGTCACCAAACTTCAGACGGATATCGACCACACCATACAGTACCTAGCGAGACACGGCTTCCTAGTGAATCGGGACAAAAGCCACCTGATACCGACGCACCAGATCGAACATCTGGGGGTATACATCGATACCATCTCAGGAGCCGTTTACATCCCAACAGAACGACAAGACAGGATCCGACAGAGAGTCCGCCTCCTAAAGGTCCAGAAGCGGGCGAGACTCAAGAACCTAGCTCAACTGTTGGGCCTTCTAGTATCTTGCACAAGACAGGTTCAGTGGGCAAGATTCCACCTTCGCCCCTTGCAGCGGCTGCTGCGACCTTTTCAGCAAGATCTTACCAGCGGAAAAAATCCGTGGGTCAGGATTCCACCCTCCCTACCACGCTCAATGTCCTGGTGGTTAGGCCCCGCCGCCTTCCAGACGGGCGTCCCGCTAGAGGAACCGGAAAGGGTAGTAGTGACAACGGACGCAAGTTTGAAGGGCTGGGGAGCCCACATGGGATCGGTGTCGGTCCAGGGTCTGTGGTCACAGCAGCAATCACAGATGAGCATCAATACCCTCGAACTAACAGCGATCCGCCTGGCTCTACAACGTCTAGCCCACGACATCGGCAAGGCGCACGTCCTGGTGTATACGGACAACATAACAGCGAAAGCGTATGTAAATCACCAGGGGGGCTCGAAATCCAGGCATCTACATCAGGAAGCCATACAATTGTTCACCTGGGCGGAAATCAACCTGAAATCCCTAAAGGCACTCCATATCAAAGGGGTACAAAACATTCAAGCGGACTGGTTGAGTCGCCAATCGATAGACCCACACGAATGGAGTCTCCACCCGGAGGTATTCAGACTTCTGACAACAGCATTCGGTTACCCGGTAATAGACCTGTTCGCGACGAAAGAGAACCGGAAGACAGCTCGGTACATGACAAAGACAAGGGACATATGCTCAGAAGCAGTAGACGCTCTAAATCAACGATGGCCAAAAGGCCTGCTATATGCCTTTCCACCGACTCCTCTCTTAACCAGAGTAATAGCAAGGATCATCACGCAAGCAGCACACGTGATTCTCGTAACCCCTTGGTGGCCGAGGAGGCCGTGGTTTTCAGACTTGGTAGAACTGAGCCTAGAAGCTCCAATCACCCTCCCCTTACGCCCGGACCTGCTGTTGCAGGGCCCTCTTCAATGCGACTCGATCGCGATGCTAAAATTAACAGCATGGCACTTGAATGCTCAGCACTAAGGGGGGCGGGGTATTCAGAAGCGGTATTGGCTACCTTGCAGCAGGCTAGGAGGCCGGCAACTAGAAAATCGTATGGGGCCACCTGGAAGGTCTTTGCTCTCTGGGCAATGGACAAGGGGTTAGACCCATGTTTGGCTCGGGTTCAGACCATCCTACAATTCCTTCAGGAGGGTTTAGAGAAAGGATTGCGCCCGAATACATTGGCACGACAAGCCTCTGCCATTTCTTCAGTACTGCAATCCATTTCTAGGAAGAGGTTCTTGCCTCACAAACACATCAACCAATTTCTGAGGGCTGCTAGGAATATTTCCCCTCCGGTAGTCCATAGATGCCCCTCCTGGAGCCTTAGTTTAGTTCTGGATGCGCTGACAGGGCCTCCCTTTGAACCGCTTAAACATGTCTCCCTGTACATGCTATCCCTCAAGGTAGTGTTTCTGGTAGCGGTTACATCCGCCAGAAGGGTGTCCGAATTGGGAGCCCTGTCGATGGAGGACAATTTTTGCCTGTTTAATGAGCACTCAGTTACCCTTAGAATGGACGAGGCCTTCATTCCAAAAGTGAATTCGACTTTCCATAGGGCCCAGGAAGTAATTTTACCATCCTTCTGCCCAAATCCTACGCACCCTAGGGAAAAAATATGGCACACCTTAGATGTGAGGAGAGCGCTTAAAATCTACTTGAAAAGAACCAGATCTATTCGGACAACTTCAGCCTTATTTATTAATATTAGACCCTCGTATGGGGGTAAGAAGGCTTCCAAGTCACTGATTTCCCAATGGGTTCGCCAGTGCATCATTGAGGCTTATAAGGCCAAACAGAAGGTTCCACCTCTTCAGATTTGGGCCCACTCAGTAAGGAGTGCAGCCACCTCCTACGCTTTTAAAGCTAGAGCATCTTACGCAGAGGTGTGCAGGGCGGCTACTTGGTCCTCCCTGCATACTTTTGTGAAGCATTATAAGTTGGACCTGTTCAGATCCGCAGAGGCGGCGTTTGGCAGGAGGGTCTTGCAAGCGGTCCTGGAGGCTCCCGGGACTGTTTGTTCCCACCCTTAGGTTTTGGGGCTGGGGTACATCCCAGCGGATCACTGCCAGGAGTCAGAGGGAGAAACAAAAATTGGTCACCTACCTCGGTGAATTTGTTTCTTCTCTGACGAGCTGGCAGTGATCCGGCCCTCCCTGTCAAACAGCACACTGATAAATTGGGGGGTCCTCCAGGGGTGTAAAAATAAAAAAATGTAACTTACAGAGTTTGGTTGTCTAGGTTACTTAGGAATAACCGTTAAACACAAGGTTTTGATAGTATAGATTCATAAGAAGCAGCTTGTTTTTTGTTCTCTGAACCCCTCAGTTCCCTGTGCCTTGGGACCATGCGCTAATTTGGGGAAGAACGCTTTAATGTTGTGTTAAGTATTTCCAGAAGTGGAGAAGTGCCTCGGCTTGGATAACAGACTGATCAAAATGGCGGGCAGCTCCACGCATGCGCAGTAGGTTTCTTCTTTCTTCTGCCTCCTGACGGTCATCCGCAGAGCTACCCAGCGGATCACTGCCAGCTCGTCGGAGAAGAAACAAATTCACCGAGGTAGGTGACCAATTTTTGTTTCCCTTGGGCCTTCTGCAAAAGCCTATTTATGGTTGGACTGACTGCCCTGTTTACTCCCTGGTTTTGCTTGTTTGCCTTTTTCTGCCTAAACGTCTTCTGAAACCAGTCCTGCCTGCCTCATGTTTGCCTTCTAGTCCTACTCACTTGATCTCGATGATGCTCCCGAGTCCATTTCTGATCTCCAGTCCGAATCCGGCGCTGATTTTCCCCAGTGCCTCCCAGACACAAGGGGTTAGGGTGGGATGTTGGGGCTTTGGAATGGTGGTAAACGCCCTTGGGTCTGCTCCTCACAAATCCAGTGGACTGAGTTGGTGGGATCCCAAAATGGCAGTGGCTCCTGGCATGCCCAAAAATTCTACCAAAGTCTGTCCCAAACCACTCAGCCCATCCAGCTGGTGTGGTTAAGACACACCGCTTTGTGTGGCCTGTGCTGCACAAGGGAGTGATGTGGCTAACTCCATGTCCAACCACCTTTGATTTCCCCAACCAGTTGAATGGTATCCCATTAACAGCTGGGTGAACTGGAGACAGCGAACCAGGACTGAAACTCTCACAGCCTTTAGGGGCACAGTTAAATGCCTTAACCCAGTGGTTCTCAGCCTGTGGTTGAAGCGTGCCCAGCGGGTCTAGGGAAGAGACTGGACCGAACTTGGGAGCAGCGCCACTGCACATTACCTTCCCCTGCCCACCCCCCCACGACTCATGACTTCAAGGTGGGAACAGCAGTGGCCCTCAGCAGAGCAGAGGTGAGCACGAGAAGAGATCCTTATTGCAGCTGCAGCACTGTCAGAAGTTTCGAAGGCCTCTCAGCTGAGGGCGGGGAGTTAATGCTGGCCCAGCTGGGACCATAGCAGAGCCCAGTTCTGCAGCGGGTGTTCGGGTGTGTGTGTGTGGGTCTAGAGACAAGGGGGACCTGGGGGCAGGGAATTGGAGGCTAGGGGGTTCTGGGGCTTTTATCACAACAATTTGACAGGAATTACTATATGTAATTATTAAATGTAATAAATAATAGTTCACGACACAATATATTTCCAAAGTGTTCCTTGCTTACATATATATTTTTTTTGAGTCCACAAAGAAAAAAAGACCCCTGCCCTAACCACTCAGCCACGGCTGCATTTTCACTAATGAGAACTCTGATGGGTGGCTCTGGAGCTGGGCAGGGCTGTCATTTCTCCTGTGGTTGCATTGCTGTAAAATTGAAATGGAAGGAGCAGCAGGGGGTGGCAGAAGGAGACTGCAGGGGTTTTACCCAGGAGGAGGGTTGCTATTCATCTGATTTTCACCCAGACAGTCCGAGAAAGGGGGCGGGGCTCTGGAGTCTTGGTTGGGATACCAAGCATCTGGAAACAAGTCCAGAACTGGCATCACCATTTCCAGTCGGAGCTCCCCGCCCCCCATAACCTGTCCCCCTCCCCCCCATGCCTCTGCCCTTCCCCTGTCTCTCTTTCACCACCACCTGCAGACCTGGCTCTTGCCCCCTCTTATCTTCTTACCCCATGCACCAGCACTAGGGTTATCACCTATGCAAACTTAGGCACCAACGCAAGGCCCTGCAACATGTATTTTTCAGAAGTGTTCCTTAAAAATTTGCATAGATGGCAACCCTAACCAGCACCCACCCCCCCGGCTTTCCCCATCCACCTTACAACATCCAGCCCTCTGAACCCAGCCCATATCCTCTCCCACTGCAGCACCCCAACTAAACCTACTTGTCTCCTATTCAGCACCTCATGCCCCTGCCCTTTCTAGTCTGCACACTGCACCCCCTGCACCCAGCCCCTTCACCATGAACTTTATTACCTCAGTTTCCCCATGCCTAGCCAATGTCCCCACCTACCCTGGCCCTTATCTGCCTCCTGCTATCCTACATGCATGCCCTTGCAGTCACCTCCCACATTTGTCTCCGGCTCCGTGTTATGCAAGAAGCAAGGTTAAATTTGAATCAAAACATGCAAATTTATGCTAATAGAAGTGTCAGGTTTTCTTTGTGAGATGCCAGCTTTATCTGATGGGGAAGGGAGTCTAGGGAGACAGTAGTGGGGTTTCCAAGGAGAGGTGATGGAATGAGGGGACCGAATTCAGTTTTGTCTACACTCCCAAGAAGCCTGAGCCGGCCATGGGAAGATCAATAATGAGAGGTGTGTATTGGATGGAAGAACAGCTGGGGAAGCCAGTGGAGGTTCTCTGGAGCATCTGTGTAGGGGTTGCCACATCTTCAGACACTGGCTTGATGATACTGGACTTTTAAAATTAGTCTCCAGACTGAAGTCAGAGATTTGACTATGCTACCCTTGTGAGCGGAGGAAAGTGACCCCCATTTTATGGTAGGGCAACTGAGGCACGAGGTGTTTTTAAATAAGTAAGGCGACGGGGGGGACTGCAGGTGGCTCTGCCATGAAGCACTCACGCAGGTGGAGTGTGGTAGCAGTTCAAACCAGTGCCTCCTAGCATGGCTACTGCGGCCACAGGCAGTCGTGCTCTGGGCATGAACACTGGGGAACCCAGGCTCCTTAGCACTCCCAGCCGGTTCTTGTGACTTGCAAAAGCCACTTCCCCCACCCGCAGTGCCTCTGAGCGGCAGACCGGTCTGCTGGCGTGGCTGGTTGCCGCTGTTCATACGGGCAAGGGCTCTGTGGCCATGCATCCATTTGGCCTGCCCCGCACAAAGCACTCCAGATTTCCCAGCAGTGCTCTGTGCATGGCCATAAGGGGGGGCTCTGTGGCTCACAGGAGCGTGCATCCAACAGCACCAGATACAGACGGACGGTCAGATCCGTGGCTCAGATGGCCATGTAGGGTAGCATCTCATTTGCAAACACCCACAGAAGGATTCAGTAAGTGGGTTAAGGTGAGTCAGGGAAGCTGTAGCAGAGCTGGAATATGAGCTCAGACCTCCCAAGTTTTAGCCCAGTGCAATCGCACACAAGGGCGGCCTTCCTTGAGTTAGCTGCCTTTTGCTGGCTCTGCCCTCTGAAGGTGGATGCTTGAATCTGAGTTGCAAAACAGAGGGTTAATGTGATTGTAGCAATGCTCCATCAGCTGATAATCGATCCAGGCCCAGGTGATTATCCCGCTTCTGCAGTCCAGGCTCTGCTCGTGTTGCAATGCCATCTGCTCCCTCCTGGCCTCAGCATTAGGTTTTTTTTGGTTAATCTGCCTAAATCCCTTCTGTACAATTTGCCGTTTTGTGCTTCCATAGAGTTTGTGTCATGAGAGGAGAAGTCTCTTTCCAGCCTGACGTGTGGCAATAGCTTCCAACTCCCCATGCTGCCAGCGGCACTGGGGAGGAGAAAGTAGAGGCTTTCTAAAATAATGACCGAGTCCCTGGGCAAAGGGGCCTGAGATCATATAGAGAGCAAAGGGCAGAGAACCCAGGATCCCGGACTCCGAGCTTCCTGGCATAGGTGTCGAAGGGTGTTTTTTAAATAAGAAAGGTGATGGGTTGGTGTCAGTGGTCTCTGAGGCTGCATTCCCATCTGTGGCAGCGGCCGAGGGAGGGGCAAGGGAAGCCGCGGCAGCGCAGAAGAGACAGCTGACAGGAAAAGAGCCGGTGCAAACGGGGATCTGCTGTGGCTTCTCTCGCGCATGTCAGGGTGCAAAATCCTGCCCTGACATGCGCGAGAGGAGCCTCGGCAGATCCCCGTTTGCACCGGCTCTTTTCCTGTCCGCTGGCTCCTCCGTGCTGCCGCGTCGTCCCTCGGCCCACCCTCTACCGCCACCGCAGATGGGAATGCTGCCTGAGTGGCACTGCCGCGGAACAGGTGGCGTGCATAGGGAGTGGTTCAAACAGGTCGCTGCCACGGAGGCAAGCTGCCACACATTCCCTTGGCCACGGTCCAGGGGGGAGGGGAAAGCGCACCGGACTAGCCTTTGCAATTGACATGTCCCAGCATGAGCGCTGGGGAATCTGGGTTCCTCAGCCAGGTCTTGTGACTTTCAAAGGTCATGTCCCCTGCCCATAGTGCCCAAGAGCAGCAGACTGGTCTGCTGGCATGGCTGGCCACTCCAGTTCATACGGGCCCCATGGCCACCTGTTGCCATGGAGGTATTTGGCTGGCTCTACCGAGCATTCTGGATTTCCCAGCAGTGTGCCGTGAGTAGCCAGGAGGCAGTGCTCCGTGGCTAACGTAAGTGCACCTCCCCCCACTCCACTTTCAGATGGGCAGTGGGCTCGGTGCCTCCTGGCTGGCCATCTAGGGTAACATCGCATCCTAAAACATCCAAACTCTGCTGTGGCCTTGAAGTCTGAAACCGAGCATGGGAGCTGGGAGTGAAAAGCAGGAAAACAGGGCCAGTCACCCCACACCCTGTGGTTTGGGGGGGCGGGCACAATATGAGGGCCTTCATGAAACACTACCCTCCGAGCCCCATCACTGCTAAATCCGAGGGGCCCTCAGAACCCTAATAACCCCACTGCTGTTGCTGCAGGGCTCTGCCACTGCTCCCGAGGTTCATGGTGGTGGTGGGTCTCCTGTGGGGCCCTGGCGAGGTGTGGTGGCAGTAGAAGCTCCTGGGCTCTCCGGGACATACTAGGGGACAGGTAACTAAATTGTGCTGGGCTGGGGCAAGGCCTGGCAGTCAGGAAGGAGCACTGCAGAGAGCTAGAGCATGAGCCACCCATCTGCAGAGTGCAGCTGTGTGTGGACAGACACGCACAACTTGACCTCTCAAGAGGATTGCCCTATTAGTTCAGGCTGAGGGTCCACAACAATGGGCACTTTTACACACACCTTAAAGTGCTGGTCTTTCAATCTTCTGCGTTTACAAGCCCACAAGTAAGTTCCAGATGCATTCTTCTCTCTCTCTCTCTCTCTCTCTCTCTTTCACTCACACGCACGCACACACACACACACTGCGCTGAGGCAGTTCCTGGGTGCGTTCATCACACAAATGCTGCCCTGAGGCAGCCTAAAGTAGCCGCAGCTGTAGGTGTGAGGGGCTGCCATGGAAACCAAGTGACCACAGCTGCCTGGAGCAAAGCAGTTTACCAGAACTTTTTACACACAAATGTTCTGTGAGAAGTTCAAAGAACCAGATGTTTAAGATCTGGGTGAGTGATTTAGACACACAGAAAGTTCAGGATGTAACAGCAAATATGCAGGAGAAATGTGTGTGTAAAAACACTCACTAACTTCTTTGTGTTCCTAAGCAAGTACCAGATTGCCAGTTATTCAAAGGGCATAGCTATGGATGTATGGTGGTCGTGGTGGTGGGGTATAAGGCCCCCAAATATTGCCCCGAGGCTTTGCAAATTCTAAGGCTGGGTCTGCAGGGAAATGGATCACTCCAGTATGACCTGTTGCACACTTCTCTAAAGCAACCAAAGCTGAAGAAAGGAGGCTAGGGGGGCAGGCTAGATGCACCATTGACCTGACCCAGTATGGCACTTCTTATGTTCTTGAAAGTCCTCACTTCTAGCCCCTGTTGCTCAAACCTCTAGCCACTCCCAGAGCTGGAAACAGGACCCAGGAGTCCTGAATCCTGGACTCTGCCTATTTAAGATGGATGTGGTTCCCACTACTTCCTCACTGTATTTATCTTCAAAACACTACTGTGAAGGAGGAAAGTGTTATTATCTCCACTTTACTGATGGGAAACTGAGGCACACAAGGACTAACTGACTTGTCTAAAATTACATCCAAACTCTACGGCAGAGGAGCAAGCCTGTCTCAAATCCTCGGCTAGTGGCCTAAGTAAGGGACCATTCTTCCCCAGAGCCTTGACTTCCATCTCCCCATTATCCACCAGACCCGACCTACCTTCTTGGAGCTGGAAAGAGAACTTAGAAGTCCTCACTTCAAGCCCCCCTCTGATTCAACCAGTAGAGTTTCCTGCCCCAAATACCAGCAATTCTAAAGGATTTCTTTTACTTTTAGGCTAGAAGTTTCCAAACTATGTGCTGGGATTCCATTCATGACTGATCTTCATATACTCTGCACGCCTCTGGGGTGTGTGTGTGTGTGTGTCAGAGGGCTATATTTTAAGTATCAAAATGGGATCAACCAGGTTTTTATTATTTTTTTGAAACAACAGCTTTAGCCTAGTCTTCCGGTTGAAAGAAAGAAAATCATCTTCCAAGGTCTGCCAGTAGATGGCGAAAAACTCTAATGTAAAAAGTAAACAACTGCGAAATGAGGCTGGATGGGCTTCTCTAGGCCAAGAGGCTAGGGTGGGGCGTGTGCTGTTGTGGAGGGCTGTTGGGGGAGATAAGGGTGCTTGGGGGAGAATCCAAGCTGAGCGCAGAGACAACTGTTTCCCCACCCCTTGTTGGGGGCCAAGGCCCAGCAGCTCATTGTAATGAGTCTCTTATAACTGAGTGGAATCCTTCACAGTTGCAGGCTTTAAAGGGAAGCAGCCAGTGAAGCAGGAGGGCCGCGTTTACAAACTGGGCGTTGGGACCCCAAGGCCTGTGGGAATCTCAGGGTCATGCTGCGAGAGGTGGCAGGCAACCCTAGTCGCATCCTCTGTGGAGTGGAGGGTTAGGACTGCCACCTTTTCAGGTTTCACTCAGAATCTCGGGGGGAAGCCCTGATTTCTCTACGTCAGCCGGGACGTCCCCATTAACCTGCAGAGCAAGGGCTTCCAGGGTCGGAGGGGGAGGCAGACATGTTAGAAAGAAAAAGAGTGCGGATCATCGGGATTTCTGTGACCCTGCCCCTAGGGAGCGCCATGTCACAATGCTCCAGGGTGGAGTTATGTCAGCGGCGGTGACAACCTCTTTTGCCCTGCCCCTTTTTTGAGATGGCCTCGCCCTCTGCAGAGCATCATGATGTCATTCTGAAAGGGGTGTGGCTATGGGCGACAAGGGGGACGTTGCTGTCCCTTTGCCCAGCCCCCTCTGGGCGAAAGCCCAGATGAAGGTGGTGACTCTAGCCCCCCCCCCAAGCACCTGACTGCCTCCTCCAATCCCATCCACGCAGGTGAGCCACACCCCCTGGGAGGGAACAGCCAAGGCAGCCTGCCCTGCCCCAGCGGGTGGCACCCGACGGGTGACGACAAAAGGGCGCTGGTTTTGTGGCCGTTGTGAGGCCGGAGCGGGGAGCCACCCCCCTGACAGCGCCCACACCACACAGCCGCCTCCGACCATCGCCGCTGGACATCACGCGCCCCCTCCCGCGACACTCTCCAGCCTGGTTTCCCCCTGATGCGCAGACTGTTACCACCTAGGATGCCTCCCCGTACCTCCCTCGCCTCCTCGCCCTCTATCTCCTCCCTCCTTCTCGCCCTTCTCATGACCCCCGTCCTCCCTCTTCCACCACCAGTGGCCTTTCTCCAGCCAACCTACCCCTTATTCTCACCCATGCCCATCCCCCCTCCCCACCCTCATCCCCCCTTGCCCATTCCCTGTA
>QEPC01000342.1:2396337-2413638 GCA_003113815.1 Sphenodon punctatus
TAAACTCCTGGTTTTCACGTTCAAATCGCTCCACGACCAAGCTCCCCCTTATCTCTTGGACCTAATTTCCCTACGCACTCCTGCACGTGCTCTCCGCTCTTCCTTTGTCCCGTCCCTCGCTCTCCCTCGTTTCTCCTGCTCTCCTAACTGCCTTCGACCCTTCTCCCTTGTTGCCCCCTATGCCTGGAACTCCCTCCCTGCCCACATCCACCTTGCCTCCTCCCTCCGCTCCTTCAAATCCCTCCTCAAGACCCATCTTTTCCTTGCTGCCTTTCCCAAAGCCTGCTAGTCTTTCCCCTTACTCTTGCTGTCTGCCCTCCTCTGCTGACTGCTGCTACCAACCTCTTTGTAACCAAGCCAAGCATACGTACCTGAGACTTTGCATCCGCTTGAATGTTTGTTTGTCTTCTCCCCTGTCTCTCCCACTGTCCCCTCTCCCTGTCTCCCCCCACCCCCTTTGTCTTTTAGATTGTAAGCCACAGGCAGGGACCGCGTCTATTTCTATGTTCTTTACAGCACCAGGTCACACGACTGGCGCTATATAATGTTTATAATAATAATAACCCCAAGTGTCTGCAGATGGGATCACAATCCCAAATGGTCTTTGCATGGCTTTGTTACCATCTGGGGGGTATGGAATTATATTTAAACATTTTTTTTAAAAAGGGTTTTGCTCTAAGCCAGTCAACGTCTGTGAAGCACAAACTGTCCCCGAGTGTCACAAATGACCGCCCAGAGAAACTGCATGCAGGCTTCACACGTACGCAAGGAAGTTCAAACTGTGATAAAGCAAAATCTGCTGCATTGGAATTGCGACATGAATCTCCACCTCAGTTCTAAGGTCTACTCAGATAATCCTACCCCCTCTGCGTCCGTTCCCAAACTTTTTGCCTGGGTGACCCTGTATATTGAAGTCTCAAAGTGGGCTCCCCTTTTTGTAAGAAGGCCACTCTTGACCTCTCTAAATATCGCTCCATCTCGCTCCTGTCCTTTGCTTCCACGCCTCTAGAGTGAGCTATCTGCATGCACTGTCCTGATTTCCTCTCTTCCAATTCCTCCCTTGACCCCCTTCAATTGGGCTTCCACCCTCTCCACTTGACTGAGATTACCCTTGCTGGTAATGACCTTCTCTTAGCCAAGTCTGAGGACCTCTATTCCATTCTTGTCCTGCTCAGTCTCTCTCCGCCTTTGACACTGTTGACCATGGTCTCGTCCTGGATTCACTTGGCTCTCTTGGCTTCTGGGACTTGGTTCTCAACTGGTTCTTTTCATATCTTTCAAACTGCTCCTTCAATGCCTCTCTTGCTGGTACCTCCTCTATGTCATTTCCCCTCTCTGTGGGAATTCCCCAAGGCTCCTTCCTAGGCCCTTTTCTGCCTTTACACTCTTTCTCTTGGCAAACTCATTGAATCTTATGGCTCACAGTATTATGACACTGAACTCTATCTCTCTGTCCTTGTGCTCTCCCCTTCCATTCAGTGTCATATTGCAGACTGTCTCTCTGACATATCTGCTTGGATGTCTCGCCACCAACTCAAGCTTAAGATGGACAAGATTGAACTAATCTTTCCCCCCAAAACATTCCCCTCCCTCTTCTGTCTCAATTTCCTTTGAAGGTGTCACCATCCAGCCTGTCCCTCAGGTGTGTAGCCTGGGATTCATCTACGACTCCTCCCTCTCCTTTACACCGCAGATCCAGGCTGTTGCCAAGCCCTGTTGCTTCGCTGAGCGTACTGTTGTAGAAATCCAGCCTTGCCTTACAGCTTCCACTACCAGAAACCTAGTCCAGGCCCATGTTATCTCTTGCCTTGACTACTGCAACTTCCTCCTTACTGATCTCCTCTGCTCTGATCTTGTCCCTCATTTTTGTTCAATGCTTTGCTACCAAATTCATCCACCTTGCCCATTGGTTTGACCATAGTCAGCCCCTCCTCTCTGCCGTACGCTGGCTCCCTCTACCGGAACGTATTCAGCACAAGCTCCTTGTCTTCACCTTCAAGGCTCTTCATGGCCTTGCTCCTCCCCACCCCCAACTTGTTTCCCACCACATTCCTGCCGGGGAGCTTTGCTCCTCCTTGCCCCCATCCTTGCCTGCTCACCACTCCCTTGCTCCTCAAAATGTATTTGCCCCTTCTCCCTTGCTGCCTTCCATGTCTGAAATGCCCTCCCTGGATACATTCATCCTGCTCCCTTCGAACCTTAAAATCTCCCCTGTAAACCTCCCTCTTCTGTCAGGCTTTCCCATCACGAAATTGCTTCCTCTTTCCTCCCTTCCTCTGAATCCTTCTCTTCCCTGTAACTAAGTTAAGCATGTGCACCTGCAACTTCTCAACTTCAAGAATGTATCCTTCTGTGTTCCCCTTCTCCCTTGCCTCCCCTCCTTTGTCTTTCTTAGATTGTAAGCCCCTTGGGGTAGGGACCTGTCTAAAATTACTGATTGTACATTGCTGGTGCTAACTAACTAACTAAATTAAACAAAATAAAAGAGATCACAAACTATTTTGTGTTCATCTCTTATGTTTGTGGCTAACACAGCAACCTAGCTTGATCTGAATCATATCTATTGCAGCCAGAAGAGGGCACTGGCAGACAGGCAAACACATGCGTGATAAGTTATCATTGATAAGCAGTATAAGCTTATTTCATCCAGCAGAGGGCAGAGAAAGATAGGCAGACAGACAGACAGACAGACATAGGCCCTTTTCACACAGACACTCTAACACCGATAAAATGGGTGCTACATTTTATTATACCTGTTGCAGGACTGCAGGTGGGCTCTATGGGTGTCCTGCAACAGGTATAATAAAATGTAACACCCATTTTATCGGTGTTAGAGTGTCTGTGTGAAAAGGGCCATACGCACACAGTTGAGAGAGAGAAAGAAAAGAGAACAGGCTTGAAATATTATTCCATCCAGCAGAGGGCAGTGCTTTGAGATCCTTCAATGCCAAACGCTGCAGAGCTGTGAAAGATTATAGGGGAAATAGGCTCCCAATCTCAGTGAAAAACCTCTCCCACCTCAAGGACCAAGTCCTATAGGGGCTCTGGCAAGAAAAAACAGGAGGGGGGAGAGAAGAAATATGAATGGTATTTACTAAAAATTAAACATCAAAACAGAGAGCAGCCCATAAACATATATTATAGGAACATACAATGTAAGAGGATTATGGTCCAATAATCGAGACCAAATTGAAACAATGATTAGTACAGCTAACAGTGTGATAAACCACACGCATAAAAATACAAATAAAAAACCCAGACGCGTTTCGTGGCACAGCCCCTTTCTCAATGAGATATTATGAACAATCTTATTGAACATCTAAGGTGCCACTGAAGAGACAAAGCCCCCCCCAAAGGCTTGAAAAATCTGAAAGGCTCTTTATGTTCCAGCACCAATATTGATCTTCAATCTCACTATAGAGCTGCCCTCTGATATTGGTGGCACGTTGCCAATGCTGGATAATTTAAGTTTTGAATTACTGGGGACTCAATGTTTGCTAATTGGGGAGTGGGTTCGGAAACTGAATGGGCAGTTAGATAACATCAACACCCAACTCTTGGAGCACCAGGGCATGTTGTCCAAGCTCATTGCCCTAGGACAGAGGGAGATGGATGGGAAAAGGGGGGAGGCGGGAGGTAGGGTATCGGTGGCTTCCCAGACATCAGAGATAGGGGATAGAGGGTTAGGGGGATATCCCCCACCCCTTTCTGAGGTAGGGTTAAGAGGGGAAGGGGGAAGGAAGTCGTTTCTAAGACCCACTGGGCATCCTATAGGTGGGCAGACCATGATAGCCCAGATATCAGGAAGTGGGGCAATGGAGCCTTGTAGCCAGCCTCATACGGCGGAGAAGGGGATAATTGGGGAAGGGGGAAGGAGAGCACTGGGAAAGCTAAAAGTAAGCCCTACAGCATTATCTTTAAGGGTGGAGCCCCTGCCGTGTGGTCGTTATATATCATGGGATACAAAGGGAAATATTTGTTCAAATTTATCGGTTATATTGGGGTGCCATATACCATATAATTATATTTTGTATTATAATCTACTCCCGAGGGTACGGCAGACACAGAGGCTTGTACTACATCTATACTCCAGGTCAGACATTGAGTACTTACTCTACCACACGAGCTTGCTTGCAAGCTGGGGAATATATGTGGGGAGAGTGTATGAAAATATGACTATTACACCCCTATTATCCAAAGATTTGGGGAGTTCGGCAGACAAGGGAAGCCATTAGTGGTTTCGTTCAAGGAAAAACCTAATCCGATATCTGGGGGGAGGAGCGCCAACATACCAGATAGAACCATTCCCATTGAAACCAGGCTTTTGAACCTGGCAGGATGGGAGCTTGGATCTTGGGGAGCACCCGTGGGAGAAGTTCCATCAGGGATAGGGAACGTGAGAGTTCCCTGGTCAGGGCCCTGGGTTAGTAGTCCAGGGCTGGGCATAGAACAGTATAACCTCGAGGATGAGGGTGTTGCCCACTTGGTAGACCAGGCAGTAGGGGTAGCGGGGGGTAGAGAGGAAGTCAGGGAAATAGGCAGCAATACAGCCGTTAACCCTAGGCAGGTTCCACCCACAGAGGAGGTCGCATGACACTCAGGGTACCCAGGGGCGGAGACAATTTTGATCTGCTCTTGGAATATAGCAGGATGGAGCAGACACTTGGGTGACCCAGAGTTTAGACATGCTATAAAGGAAGCCCATATTATATTAGTTCAAGAAACATGGGCTAAGGCCCCTCTGGAGATGGAAGGATATAAGGCGATCAGTATTCCTGCGGTTAACTTCAAGACAAGGGGCCACCCGTGTGGGGGAGTGGGATGCCTGGTCGCTGATAAACTAAAGTCTAGGGAAATAATAGAGATATCAGCCCCCCCAGTAGCGTTGGGGGCGATAGTGAAATTGGTCAGTCATACCCTGGTGGTGATAGTAGTATATGCACCCTCAACCAATGCAGGATCATATAATCCATCTATGTGGACTAGGTTGCATGAGTTATTGAATAAGCTAGAAAACTTCCGGGAGGGATGGTTATTTTGACAGGGGATTTCAATGCCCGTCTGGGGCCGAATGATCATGAATTGGAGCCCTATTGTCAGTGTCCCGATTATCCCCTAACAGGTAGACTCAATTCAAGGACGTCAAAGGACCAGCGTATTAATTCGGCAGGCATACAGCTAGGGAAGCTGATTCATGAGAGAAACTTATACATTCTAAATGGGACTGCCGCAAATTACTTGGAAGGGGAGTTTACTTATTTGGGGGCTGCAGTGTGGTCGACTACATCGCAGTCTCCGGCCCAGTAATTGCAGATATCATAGATTTTAGGGTCGGGGATAGGATACTGGGAGACCACTTACCACTAGTATTGACTTTACTGGTGGGAGGTGAGGGAACTGATCCAGTCAAGGGTCTGGGGCAGGAGCCCCAGCACAACCCTGCAAACGAGATTCTCCCAGAAATCCATAGATCGGGGAAATGGGATGAGGTCATGGTCGCGTCATTGGCAATATTCCTAGGGACAACGGAAGTAGCTGTATACAGAGCAGAATTAGTTGCAGCGACGGACCCAAATAGGGCAGTGGAGATCTATGATCAGTTGGGAGCCTGCTTACAGGAGCATATTAGATCATGCTGCCACGATGAGGCTAAGGCTAGGTTGGGCATTGGGAAACCATGGTTTGACAGGGAATGCTGGAGGGCTAAGGCGCAGTTAAAATCTATGTACAAGGAGTACAGGAAGGTCCATTTGCCCAGGCCACCTTTAGAATATGCCCAGTTAAGAATGAGCTATAGGAAGCTAATCTGTGAGAAAAAGCAGAAATATGCTATCGACAAATGGGCCAGTTTGTTAGAAGCAGCCGAAGGGCATGATCTTAGACGATATTGGCATTTGGTTAACGCCTCTATCGGGAGAGAGCGGAGAGCGCCCTTATTCTCAATCTCCCCCCATGAATGGGTGAGGCATTTTGAGCAGGTGTACGGAGTAGGGAGCAGGGTAGCCCCAGTTGGGGGAGGAGATTTATTCCCTACAAGATACCCCGGCTTGGTTACCTGTTACGGAGCTTGATATAGAAAGGGTGGTCGACAAATGCAAGAACAATAAAGCGCCAGGGATCGATCTGATATGGGTAGAGTTCATCAAGGAGCAAAGGGATTGGTGGTACCCTGCTCTAACCTCCTTATTCACGGCTCAGGGAAGATCCCTAAGGGTTGGAGTAGGGCTGTGATAATACCTATCTTTAAAAAAGGCGCCAGACAGTCACTGGCTAATTACAGACCGGTTAGCTTGTTGAGTGCGGTGGCCAAATTATATGGGCGCCTATTGACAGATAGATTGGGCAAACGGGTGCAGGAAGAGAAGATCCTGGCTCCAGAGCAAGCAGGATTCCAGGAGGGTAGGGTCTACCACCGAGTTATGCTTCATGTTGCACCATCTCACTGCCAAGTGTGCCCATGGACGCAGGGCATTATATGTCGCCTTTTTTGACCTAAGGGCGGCTTTTGACTCGGTGGATAGGCCTACCCTCTGGAAGAAGCTGTTGGAACTGCATATAGACAGACGGTTACTGTCGCTGCTGGTATCCCTATATGTGGATGCATCAGTTAGAATTCGCTTCAACTCTCAAGGTCATCTTACACCCCCAATACGGGTGCGGGCTGGGGTCCCGCAGGGTTGTGTGATAGCGCCGACCCTATTTAATATCTATATTAACGGGATTGCAGCCCTCATGGCCGAGTGGAGATTTTTTCCCCCCCAAGGTGGCCACAAGAGCAGTGGGGACGCTTTTGTATGCGGATGATGTGGCCTTGTTGTCACAAACCCGTATCGGTTTGATGGAGGCCTTCAGGGTGTTTTGCAGGTTAAATAAATTGACCATCAATTCCTCCAAATCAAAGGTAATGGTCTTTTCAACCAAACGGCATTAGTATACGTGGCGCCTAGAAGGGCAGGTAATCGAACAGGTGAATAGCTTCAGATATCTGGGACTGGTTTTCCATAAGGCAGGCCGGTGGGGGGAGCATTTACGATGAGTGGAAGCCGGGGCAAAAAAAGCCGCCCAGAATATCTTTCAGTTTTTCGTTAAGCTGGGAAGGCAGGCAATGAAACCAGCATTAAGGACTTTCAACAGTAAAGTGAGGGCCCAACATTTGTATGGAGCTGAAATTTGGGCCCCAGATTGTTCTAAAAAGCTAAATAGCACCCAGTCCAGCACCCACACGAGTTTGCGAGGGGCGGTTAGAGGGAATCCCCTTTTCTGACAGATTGTGCCCATTTGACAATCAGACCGTGGAGACAGTGGGTCATGTTGTGATTTCTTGTCACCTGTACGATGCACCCAGGGGGAAGTATTTGGCTGATACCCTGGATAAATTAGTAGGGTGGCCTGAGGCCGCTAGCCTGCAGTATTTGCTAAGGAGTCCGAACCCCCAGGTTATTAGGAACTTGGGTTGCTTTCTGTGCCAGGCCATGTTGGCTCGGAAAAAGTTCCTTATTTTCCAACCTATTTCCGATTCTATGGATCTCTTGGCCTAGTTTAGCCGGGGGGCACCTGTTGGTAGGATGTCTATCTGCTGCGTATAAGAAGAGAAGAAATCTTCCGCTGTACGTTTTTTTTTTGTCTGTTTAAATGTTTTACTGTGTCTGGGGCGCAAGCCAGCAATAACTAAGTTACGCTAATAAAAAAAATAATATTTATTATCCTATATAGCTGTTAACCAGCTTCTCATTATCATTCCATACTGTTTGAAGTTGAAACATATAGAAACCATCAAAGCAAGGCCATAGGCCACAATGCCTATACAGCAGAATTAGCTCCTGTTGGACTCCAATAGGAGTATAGGCATTGGTATAAGTATAGGCTGTATAGGCAAAGAGCACTTGAAGATGAAAAAGGCATGAGGGTAGGCCAGGAAAAGAGACAACATCAGGAGACAAAAATACCAACAAGTCACAAAAGGTACCAGAAAATAAAGCAAAAGACACCCCAGAAATGTGGAAGTTGTGAAAAATCACCACTTGCAATCCCCAAAGCAGCAGAATCGCAAAACATGTCCCGGGCTTGAAAATTCTAATGAACATACTGCCATGTTCTCCACATGACGGGATTCCCTGTTGATTTGGGAACAACTGTTTCTGATTTAGCGCTACTCGGGAGTGGAGAGGAACACTCTCCTTGGGAAAGCCTTCTCCGCCGCATTGGAGGTGCGATCCTAGCCTCTCTCTCTCCTCCCCAGAGACAGTCCCTGGGGTGCCAGTCCCTGTTCTTCTCCCCAGATGTGATCTCCAAGGAGCTGATTCCCCCACCCCCCCAGCCCCACACTGTGATCTACTGGAGATTAGCTTGTGATCCATCGCTTTAGAACCACCCATGCTCTAAATTAAACTAAGGGTGATGTCTGTTCAGGATTCGTTTGTAAAGGGCTGGGAGCATTGGTATAGTTCAATGGGGCAGGATTTAGGAATCCTGAATGGTGCTCCACCATCGTTTCTTATGTGACCTCCAGGCCAACAGGCTCCACACCCCTCTGTTGGCCATAACCAGGGCTGACACATCGGGGCTTGAAACAGGAACTGCCAGAGGGGAAGAGCCCCAGAGCGTGATCCAGGAGCAGGTGCTAACTAGCCCTGCTTGTTTGTTGCCAGAGCTGGGGCCATGCCAGAGTCAGAGGTGCTGCTGCGGTCTAGGGCTGGGCATCAGTCACAGCCAGGGCTGGATGGGTTCTTTGAGGTCATCTAGTCCAACCCTTTACACCAATGCAGGATTGGCCAGACCTAAACTGCACCAACAGAAAAATCCACCAACAAAGAAACAAAGTCTAGAATAAAAATCTGCCGCAAGCAGAGACCAGAGCACAACTGAATTAGTATTCAGATGACTCAAAAAAGTAAGCTGTGTCCCATGTGGCAGGGCAAGGGCACACCCCCTTCCCCCCCAACAAACCTTCAGAGTCAGTGGCCAGTCGGACCCAGGGGGTGGTAGGAATTCCTTCCCGAACCCCCACCAAATGGTAATCAGCTAGACCCTGAACATGTGCACAGGACCCACCAGCCAGGCACCTGACATATAATAATAGCACTCAGGCACCAGAACACCCCATCAGCCCCACTTGAGTCATGGACATTTTTGATGCATCAGGTAGAAAATAAAAAAAACAAAAGGGGAAAAATAATTTTAAAAAAATCATCCGGTAGGAAAACTCATCCCAACTTCTCTTATAAATTGATCCAACTCTTTAAAAATAAAAAATATAATCAGGTACTTTGCCCTCCAAACTGCCTTTGATAGCCTAGTGGAGATGAGACAGGAGCTGGCTTCCTTCTCCCACCACTGATGCCTCTTTCCCCAGGGGTGCTCATTCACTCCTGGGCAGCCACCAGCCACTCTGAGTACCCTGCTCCCTGATGCTTCAGGAGCAGAGAGAAGGTGTGGGCTAGTGTGAGGATTCTGAGGGATCTAAGGCCACTTTCAGACATGCCCCCCGCCCCCCTGTGCATATTCTGGCTGTGGGGGGGGAATGTGCAGCCAGGTTATGCGTGGGGATCGGCTGGTCTGAAAGCCCCCAACGCGAGACGCACAGGGATGTAGAGCAGTAAATCGAGCTCTGCATCCCTGTGCATCTCTGCCCCCCTCTTACCACAGATTTTGAAAATATCCAAGAGGGACACCCCGTGTGCTGCCCCATCTATCTTGATTTACATAAATATATATAAATGAACATAAATACTCACAGAGCCAGAACCACTGCCCAGTTCTCCTACACACAGTTCCTCACCCCCACAAAATGGGATACCCCCCCCCCAGGCCTACACTCTCACAGTATGAGATGCTGCCCTCCCAGGCACCAAGCCCCCACCACCTTGCCCTGTTGCCTCCACCCCATGTGCTCTGCTGCCAATTGCCCAGAGACAAGAGGTTCCTGGCTCTCTCTTCTGAGATGCCTTCTCTCCCAGTACAGATGTCCTGCCAGGCAGGGCCACCTCTAGTAGCCTCTCCGCCATGGACCCCTCTTGAGGTTGGCACCCTCCTGTGCCCTAGAAGTGTCATGCTTAGGACCTTGCGGGAAGGGTGTGGGGCATCCTACACCCTGCCCCGGTAAAAACAAGGGGCCACTGCGGGGCTCTGAAAATAGAGAGAATAGTGGGGCTGTGTGGTAAGGCTGGCCCTGAACACATCACACACAGCCATTGCATCAAAGGAATCCCAGTTTCCATCTGGGACTGTGAAAAGTGCACCCTTCATTACTGCATGGTAGCTGCTTTTGTATGCACCGCTAATACTGATTGGGGGTCTGACTCCAAGGAAGGGAGTGCAAGAAAAGGGAGTGGAGGGTGGAGAATTATGGGGGTGGGTAATGGGATGAGGATTGATCTGATTCTGTGGGAGCCATTGGAGGCCACAGAAAAGAACCTATAATAGTTTTATATACTAGTTTTATGATAGGTTTGCAAGCTGAATATTTTGTCAAAATTTCTAGAGTTTCTTCGTTTGAAGTTTGAGTAAAAATAAATAAATACCCCAATGACTCCCTTTCCCCCTAAGATTTGCAAAATCATACAGCTATGATCCCATTGAAACCCCATAGGCTTCCGTGGGGCTAGTCTAGAGTAAGTGGTTTGTGGATAGCAACTCTTATATCCTACTAGTAAAGAGACTGAGAGCCAGCCCAGCACGTCACCATATGGCTCTGACCATCGTCACAAGAGACCTGGGTGGGATTTGGAAACAGAATCACGTCCCTGCTCCCTGTGTCACCTCAGAATGGGTTTCTGACATCAAACAATGCCAGGGTGATTCCATTTCCCTCATAAGCCTCTTGCAACACGTGGTTCTGTTTTATCAAGCAGGCTGATTTTTATTAGCTTCCCTTGTAGACTCTGCACACAGAGCCAAGGAAAGAGCCAGTGCAGTATTAAGTGTTTGGCACTAGAATCTATTAAACATCTAGAGGATAAGTTGAGCTGTGGTGGAGTTTGTAGAGCATAGTGGAGGACTTAGATGGGCAGTAGCTAGCTATCATAAACATCTGGACCACTAGCACGGCTCTAGGTCATGATGGCATTCGTGAACATCTGGAGCACTAGTGGATGTTATAATGGGGCATGGGGTTCATCAATTGTGTGCTTATCGGCTGCAGGGAGGCAGGACTGGAGATCGCCATGGGGGCAGGCTGGATGCTCCTGAGGCTTTTGCCATCCTGCAGGAGAAAGGTGGGCTCGCCAGGGGTAGTGGAGGCAGCCACACGGGGCATACTGGTAATCACCATGACATCAGGTCGTGTTGCAGGGTTAGCTTCTTGTGCTGGAAGCCCCTGAGTTCCGCCGGTGAGGGAAGCCTTGCCGGCATAGCTAAGAGCCAGCTGCTCCAGGCGTCTCTTCTTGAAGAAGGCTTGGGTGGTGGCATGCAGTGGTTGGAGAAGCTGGGGGATGGGCTTGCCAGGGTGCAAGAAGAAGTCAAAACCAGAGCAGTCAGTGGGATCATAGAATGCCTGCTGGGATACCTCACCCTCAGCCGGCCAGGCAAAAGGGAAGGGTAGCGTGAAGTCCTCGGTGAGCACCCGGATGGCAAAGTCATCGTCCTTGCCAAACTCCTTGTAGGCCCTCTGAATGCTGTGGAAATGCTCCTCCCACTTCTTGGTGTCTCCATCATAGATATCTGGGAAGGAGCCAGGGAAGGTCTGGATCAGCACTGGGGAAGAGGAGGCAGCACTGGAGCCCATCAGGCTGTAGGCTATCCCTGCTGTGTTTTTTGGTGGAACTGCCTGGCTGAAGATGGGAGGTGGTGGGAGGAGGAATTCAGGTTGGTTGTTTCCTCCCCCAGCCTTGCAGCTGCTGGCTAGGGCAGTGAGTGACTTGCCCTGTTGCCGTGGGGCTAGAGGTGCTGGGTTCCCTCCTTCACCTGTCAGAGCACAACCTAAAGAGAACAAGATTAATGTCTCGGGGAGAACCTGGGCACCAAACTAGTGTGTGGAGGGGAGGCCCAAACCAGAGTGTGTTGGAGGGCAGAGGAGGGGACTGGGCGGATATGAGATCAGCTGCATGGAGAGACCATAGATAATAAATCAGGTGGATGGTTTCAGATTTGATCTGGAGATGGTCAAGAGGTGCGTGACAACAAGGAAGTATTTTGTCAGAGATCTACAATGAAGGGCAGGTGGAATGGGGATGATGGATAAGGGATCCAGGTAAAGGGCTGTAGTATAGGGGATGACTGGGCAACCTGTGTGTGTGTGTGTGTGTGTGTGTGTGTGTGTGTGTACACGGGCATAGATTAGAGGTGATGAAGTGGAGATAGTGATGAAAGATTTGAATATGCCATGGCTCATCTTTATTAAGAGAGTCACAACGTATTTGGCCTCTGGATTTTTCCTTCACATCCTCTCTTCCTGTCTTATAAAACCTGCTTTGTTGCTTTCCCCACCCTCTGTGTTTTGCACCCTGTACCTTGGTTCTGAGGTGGAAGTGAATTTTCCAAAGTCCCCGGTGCTGAGGAAGCCATTGCCAGCTTGGCTTGGGAGAATGCCCTGGAGGGGCTTGTTTACAATAATCACCAGGGAAACTAGGAGGACTCTGTGATGACATCACACAGGATAAATGAGAGGGAAGGGGATAGCATACAGCTTGTCACGCTTTTCATGCCACACCTCTAGCTGAGGCCATGATAGTGTATAGAGAAGAGTCCCAAGATGCATAAGTGCCAAGGTTCAGTCTATAGGAATTGAGGAGGAATTGGGGAAGTTAGCAGCCCTAACACTTTTAATCTTACCCTAGAGTAAGGATGGTACTGTCCGAATTTCAGTGAAACCAACCAGATCCGGCACCCTTTGCTGAGCCTGAGCTCATGCAGGAGGCTTCATTTATTAAACCATGGTATCCTATAATCCTCCTCAGTCACTGCCGAGTTCAAGGTACTAGGTCAGCAGCACCAAGAACCAACTGTAACATGGAAGCTGCCCCCAGTTCACCTTTAGAAGTGGTTGTCAAAAAGGAGGAAGCTTCTCATCTGAATCTTGTAGTGCCTCCGAAAGCAAGAAATAAATTACGAGCCATGAGAGCCTGTGGATTAGCAATTCTGAACTATAAAGCATCTTAAGAACTACAGGTACACTCCCATGTACAAAGCAAAAATAATTGTAATGAAGTCAAAGTACTTTTTTTGGTTTTAGTAACGGACTTTTGTATTATGTTTTTCACACCCGACTGCAAAACCAACTTTGTACCGTTGCATTTGGCCCCCAAATGGTCATGTTAAGAAAGGGCATACAATCAGACCTATCTATTCATGCCTTGCATGCAGGAGAGGGGACAGCACTCATAAATAACCATAGAGTTCACAGTAGGAAAGTCAGTGGTGTGCACTGTATCCTGGAATGATTTGTATACTGTGTTTGTCAACCAAACATGGAAAAGGTTCACATTACATGATACTTCAATTTAGAAAGTAAAGGGGAGTATGTGCTACTCGTTATTCAGGGGTACATTGACTCCTGCATCTGAATAGCGTCACTTGACATATGAACAATACCAAGGTACAAGCAAGTTAAAGATTTGCTAAACTGATTTAGCTGTACCTTTGAACACACTGAAATGTTTCCTCTCCGAAGGCTGAACTTTTTCTCTTGTGATTACCATGGAGTTTTATTTCCTAAATTGGAGCCACCAAAAATCTGCAACAACAAAGCTGTTTCACATTCACTCCAAATCAAAGCGAGACACATCTCCTGAAAATGAAGAATACGCTTCTCTGGACAAGGAGAAATATATATATTTTAAAAATTCAATCTTAAATGAAAAGAATCCCATATTAGTGGTCTAATATTAGTGCTGCCTGCTCTGCTCCAGCCCTTCTGGAACATCTGGAGTGCCACAAGTGGAATGGGCCGCCCATACTTGGGGCACCAGCCAGAAGCAGAGCTGTGGTTTGTCTACTCGGTGAATGCCTGTTGCAGCTCCACTCTTGGCTGGGGNGGCCGCCCATACTTGGGGCACCAGCCGGAAGCAGAGCTGTGGTTTGTCTACTCGGTGAATGCCTGTTGCAGCTCCACTCTTGGCTGGGGGTTACCCTGGGCAATGCTGTAGAGCTGCGGGCGGCAGCCGATCCACCCGCAGCAATATGGTGTGGGGGAGGGGGACACCATGCAAGTGAACCATGGGCTGTGGCAGCGCCAGGTTTGTTTAAAATTGACCCAGGCGGGGCTGCAATCATGCAGACATCGATGTGCACCCCCCAGAGCAGCTCCATGGGTGATCACCCATGCATCTGGCTGAAGGCACTCAATGCGGGTGTGTGTGTGTGTGTGTGTGAGAGAGAGTGAGAGAGAGAGAGAGAAGTCCTGTCTGTTATGACTCTAGGAGTCTCAAGGAGTCTGTAACGGGAGTGAGCACCAGATTCTCTGTCTCTAACCCACCCAAGATTCCCAGAGTCAGAACTGACAAGATTGAATGAATGAATTTTATTAACAGCTAAAGCCAAATCAAACGGATAAAATTACACACACACAGAGAGCTCTGCTGTCTGCTCTGACTTTTTGCTTCTGACGGGAAGGAAAAGGGGATGGAGATGGCAAAATCTGGTGCTAACTTAATCTGAGCATCAGCTTTCTCCATCTCTGGTCCATTTATCTAAGGTCTACTTAAGTAGAATATCTGATAAGTCAAACTTTTTTACATGGCTGGAGAAATTCAACTTAAGCAGACTCCACTATAACATTTTGGGGTCTCTAAAAGAAAAATAAAGGAAGGCCATCACCAAGTTCCGTACAAACACATCATTAAAAGACAGTCCCTGCCTCCAAAGGCTTACATTCTAAGGTAAGACACAGTAGGTGACTCTAGACAAGCAAGAACTCGCAAGGTAACAATGAGTAATATACGTAACGGTGGACTACCACGATCCAGACTGGGTGGTGCTCGCATCCTGCTCAAAATTGGGTTTGGTCATGGAACAAATGTTCACATGGCCAGGCCTTGGGCAAGTGGGGCACCGTACAAACGTATGGCTGGCTGGGCCCATCCTCCCATGACGGGTGGCCATGGCGGCCAGTGATGGCCACCATGGCGACCACTCCAGACTGGGCCAAGAACAGCAGGCTACCACATGTGATAGCTCACTGTAGCCCGGCCGGGCAGGCCATTCCTTGGGCATGTTGGCAGCTAGCCTGCTCTGAGAGTCTGGAGGTTTCTGCAGTCACAGCCTGGATTAGCCATCGTACATCCGGTGAACTCTGGGCCAAACACCTGGATGGCCCTTAACAAACATGATGGTGGCCCATGGGCCAAACTGGGTTGAAGCAGGCCACAGTGGGCCACCATCATGTTGGTTAACACCCAATGAGATAACACTGGGAAGTAGCGGTTGCTGCACGGCAGCTAACTCTTTTCAGATCTTCAAATTTCCGTTTTTCAAATATCTAACCCTTTTCAAATTCTATATGTATTAAAGCTGAAATGAAATTGCACATTCCACAAACTAATGTCTAAATTCGTCTTTGTCACCATAGCAAAATATGTTTAATCTCTTCTTTGTTATTTTTGTATTCGATACTTTTGGCTTTGGTTATACTTTGTTCTTCTTCATGATTTTCTGCTGCATTGTGCCAAAGATGGACCAAACACATGCACATTCAATATATTTTTTAAAAAAACAACTGCTTAAAAGCACCATTTGAAGATCAGTATCAAATAATGAAATGCTGAAGTGTCAAAAATAACAGAATGGGCAAAATCCCAAAGTAGCAAAGCAACAAATACCAAAGTGATGAGGGGACCGAAATCTTGAAGCCCAGAACCAAAACTGCAAATGAAGATGGAAACCAGGAGCTCTTTCTTTTTTACTTTGCTGTAGTGAATGGGATATACCAAATTTGTTGAATTTGGGATTTGCTTTGAATATTTTTTGGGGGTATTCTTATTCTAGTATGCATCATGGCAAAGTGGAGTTCTAAAGAGGAAGATGAAGAGGCCTCTTAGGCTTTTACGAGGATCTAATCCCATGCATTATAGTTGTCATGAGGGAATGCACAAAGGTTTTAGAACAAAATCTCACTCTGGGGGTATTTTCAGACGTTACGTGGTCAATGTCAACCACAGTCAATTCCCTGTGGTGACTTGAACCACGTAACGTCTGTTGGGGGAACGGCGTGGAATCACATTCACCACGCGAGCGGCCGAAGCAGCGGGACCAGAGGCCGTCGCATGGTGAAGGCAATTCCCCGCCGTGGTGACCCCCGCCGTCTGGACGGCGGCCATGGCCTGGAATCCCCACAGGGATTCCAGCCCGTGGCCATAGCAGGTGAGCACTGTGGCGGCATTGGCCGCGGCAGCCGCCCGTCTTCCCAGAGGGTGGGCGGCAGGGAGCGTGGAGGGGGCTAGGCCGTGCGGCCGCACGTTGCGCTGCGCGGTCCTGTCCCCTCCCCGATTCCCCGCCGGGATCCCCCGGCACGTCTATTAGGGCGTTACGGGTCATCCCGGCGGGGGATCAATTCATTGATTTCGTGATGGGGCCAATTGGCCCCGTTACGTCTGAAAATACCCAAAGTCTGCAACCAATCCACAAACCCCATAGGTTTCAATGGGAGTACTCTGGAGTAGGTGGTTTGTGGAGCATGACCAAAAGTACTGTCACATCAATGGCAAGGACTATCTTTGGGTATTTTCAGATGTTACGAGATCACAGTCAACCACAGTGAACCACGGTCAATCCCCCAGCAGGATCAAAGCACCCTGAACGTCTGTTTCGCGGGCGCCAGATGTTCACCACAGTCAATCCCAACCAGGGGTCAAAATTAACCACGCTTCCTGAGCCCCAGCCCGGACCATCTCTAAAAGTGTGGTCAATGCGATTCCGAACAGGAAACAATAAAAAGTAATGTCTGAATGGCAACCACCGGCCGGAATCAACCAAAATGATTGCCAGCCCACACAGCACACAGCGTCGCTGCCAGGCAACCAGCAACAATACAGGCTGGGGAGGGAGATTTAAAGGGCACACAGCAGCAGGGGCCTGATTCCCTTTCCCGACGGGCGCGTCCCAGAGATGCGGTGCTCGCATGTGGGGTGGTCAGCAGCGGAGACTGTGTCTGCTCTGTCTGTGTGCAGCCTGGCCGCCTACACGGCCTGTCTGAATGAGGGGGGCCCTGCCCTGGCCGTGTCCTACTTTATTTATTTTTATTTATTTATTTAATAGATTTTTACCCCACCCCTCCTAAAAACAGCTCGGGGTGGCTTCCAACAATAAAATACATATAAAATATATATATAACCATTTAAAACATATCAACAATACAATTCGAAATATTAA
>QEPC01000342.1:2426779-2441959 GCA_003113815.1 Sphenodon punctatus
TGCTCTAACCGCCTACTCTCCCGCTTCAAACACCGCAGGCCCTCAGTAAACCAAGGAGATCTGCGGGAGACTCGGGAGGGTAGCAGACGCCTGGGAGTCACTCTGTCAATGGTCTCGGCCAACAAGGTGTTCCAGAAGGCTACGAGATCATCGACAGAGCAGGTGTCAAGGTCCAGGGGAAACTCCCTCAGAGCATTCCAGAACTGATCCGGTTCCATAAGTCTCCGGGGGCGGACCGATCTAATAGGAAGGACTGGGAAGGAGGGTGGGGTGTGGGCTCTCTGACCAAGGCCCTGGGAATTCTTCCCACCTGCAACCACTCTGCAACCACTCTGATGTCCCTCCCCATTGCAGGTAACCATCTTGTACACAGGGGAGCTGTCCCTGAGGGCGGCGTCCTCTGGGCGACGGCTGAAGGATGCTGCCAAAGGACGAAGTGCCGTTGGTGGGCCATTAGTGGACGGGGGTGGAGGAGGTGGCTACCAGGGACATTATACGTGCTCTGCAGAGCGCCCCTGCGTGTGTGGTGACAGAGGCTGGGATATTGCCTCGCCCCCCTCCCCTATGTGGTTGGGAGTGGGGGGCATGAATATATTGACAGACAGACAGGAGTGAGGTGGGGTCCTGTGTGTATTGTGTGGGGAATTTTGACATTGGAGGGGTACAATTTTGGGGGTTTGGGTGTGGTGGGGGGGTTGTTGACCTCCCTCTGGTGGCAGGAGGGAGAGGTCAGGGGGTGGCGTGGAGGGGAACCCCTGGTGTGAGTAGGGGTTACCCTCCATGGGGGAGGGTTGCCCGCAGGTGGCAGAGGCGAGTGGGGGGGTTAGGGGGACGGAGTCCCTCTTGCTGGCCTGTCTGGGCAACCTATGGAGGGTGGGTGTCTAACGGGGTTCTCTGAGGAGGGGAGGGGTTCCGCAGCTATCGGGGTTGTTACAGGTCAGGGGAGATATGGTCCCATGGGGAGGTGTGTTCCATCAGTGAGGAGGGAGCGGTGTCTTGTGCCCGTTCCTCTCTCGACCCCCCATGCAGTTGGTTGTGGGTCGAGGCCCAGGAGACCCCAGGCCTTGGTCTGGTGCTGCTGAACCAGTCCCTTCCTTTTGTAGGGCTGCTATTTGATTGGGATCAGTGGTCTTGCTAACCTGAGACCATAGCCAATGTTGGTTGGTACCCACACCTGGTGGAGGTGTAGTTGGAGACCCGGAGAGAGAGCATCTCCGAGGAGAAGATCTTCCTCCCAAGGACATGAGATGTCATCCCTCTCTATCAGATGGGGATGTGTGCAGACCACCCGCTCTAGTCTTGAGGTAGGCTGCTTCAATGGCCAGAGGGTTTGGGGCAGGCTGCCTGTAGAAAATATTAGCTCCCTCCTTGGGGATAGCATACAGAGAGTCAGTCAATTTATTGGCGGGAACAGCTGAGGAGGGTTTTGCCCACACTGAAGCGGAGGGTTCCATTAGTTGGTCGAACATCGGGAACATGATATGTCCCAGTTCTCTGGTACCAAGAATGCAAAATACCAAGCCTGACTGGCTTTTTCTTACTACCTTAGTAGGGAGCTTAGGCAGCACCAAGATCAATCCTTTTAGCATGGCCCAAAAAGCCTAGGTGTCCTCTGTGGCCAGGGCAAAATTTGGGTCTGAGACTGTGTCCAGTGTGTGTGTGTGTGTGTGTGAAATAGTCTCATCCTCCTCTAAGTTAGGGGAGGAAGAGGAAGGGGAAGCAGATCTTCTGGAGGAAACCTCCAGGTCAGGTGGCTATCCCAGCGTGGTGGGCAGAGGGTTACCTAGGAGGGAGTTGAGAAAAGTAGTCCCCAACAGCTGTGCTGACCTGGAGTCCTGTGCTTGCTCCTGTACCACAGGAACGGGTGGAGCCACCAGAACCGTGGAGCGGGACCGTCGGTTCTCACTCCTTGCTGGCTGCAGCAATAACGGGTCTGGAAGAGGCAGCTGTACCGGTAGTGACACTACTTCAGGACAAGGCCTGGACACGGTGGCAGTAGACAGTGCGCGGGGAGGCGCCAGAGGTATGTATTCACCTTGAGTTTGAGAGTGAGTTGGTAGCTCCAGACCCAGAAAGTCTGTCCTGGTTGGGTACGGGGACCTACTCCGAGAGTGGGAGTAGTACCGGTAGGAGTCTGCATAGTTGTATCTCCAGTACCAGGAGTCATCATACGGTGAACAACAGGAGCAGGGAGAGCGTGGTCTCAGAGGGATGCCCCTAGCAGCCTGGGAGGGGACCTGTGTACAGACCTGCTAGGCCGCTCCTGCTGGAGCATTGCATGCGGAGCAAGGGATCTGGAACGTGAGCGGCGATGCCGATGGTGCTCACTGTGAGAGACAGAGCGCGAGTCCCGATGCCTCTCAGAATGGGTCGTCACTGGTGCCTCAGATGGAGCAGTGGTTAGGGCGGACTGTGACAGCAGTGGTACCGTGGGAGTTGGGACTAGTGAAGTCTGTGTGGGGAGAGACCTCTCAGGTACCGGGGAAATAGTCTCCACCTGTACAGTATTGGGACTATTGCCTGGTTCAGTGCCCTTGGACTTCTTCTTTTTCTTCCGTTCCTCACCAGCGCATCTAGCGGTACGCTCTCTGGTACGGGAGGTGCTCTGGGAGTGAGAGGAACTCCTGAGCGAAGGCGGTACTGGAGGTGGAGCCTCCCCTGATGCTGCACCAACAGAGCTCGGTACGCTCAGTGGCTGCAAGAGATCGGCTGGGACTGAGGCACCGGAGTCCATTCTGGGAATGTTGGAGTGTCCGGTGGGGAGCCGAAGCACCCTGAAGTGCCTTGCGGGTAAGTATGTCCTGAAGCCTGAGAGCTCTGGCCCATTGTGTCCTGGTGGAGAAGACAGTACAGAACTTACACGTGTGGGTGTTATGATCTTCTCCGAGACAGGCGAGGCACAGGTTGTGCTGGTCACTCACAGAGAGTGTGGCCGGGCACAGGCAACAAAACTTGAAGCCCGCCTGCTTGGGCATAGTCTGGCACCCAGAGAGGGTGATCGGAGCCTGGGGGATGAACCCCGCCGGCTAAGGCACGGCACTCGGGTTTGTTCTTCTTTCTTATTATTTTCTTTTTTTTTTTTTTGTATACTACTTTTACTGACTAGCACTGAAAAGCGCTAAAGGTCTTCCAAGCGTGGCACGGTTGGAAGGAACTGAGGCAGTGAGGGCTCCTCCCTGCTTTTATGCTCTCCCGTTCTTGCATTATCTTGAGCCTGCACTTTCAACGGGAGGAGGTGGCTGGAGGGGCGGAGCCCTCACCATTTTCTAGATCTTTCCAGGTTTCTGCCTGGAAACTGCTGACAACTAGGTCCCCAGTGCTTGCGAAGCAGGAAGTAAATCCCATAAGTGAGAATCGTGGAGATCCTCGAAGAAGAATCTTCTGTTCTTCTTTGAGTGGCTTCTCACATTCTCAAAACTGGGAGAGAACCAAGCTGTTAATAATGGAGGCGGGAGGAATTCCTTAAATCACAATGTAATCCAGATTCTGAGACAGCCTGAAATAAACAATGCAGAGAGAAGCTGATTATAAATACAAAGTAGTAAACTGATTATGTATTGTACAGCATTGAGTGCTGCTGTTCCCAAGAACCTATAGTGTTGAGATTGCAGCTATAAAGCATAGTGCTTTATAAATGTATGTCTGGGACAAATTAGCTCATCTACAGATGTCTATAGGAGGACCATTAGCAAAATTGCCATGTACATTGTTGTTGCACACACACACACACACACACACAGAGGGAATCAGGTTTGACGTCGAGAGAGGTGGAGCCATCAACTTCAGGAGCCAATCGACTTTGTAGACATTAGGGGCGGGAATTTTGGTTCCCCCGATATCTGAAACTGCCGGTATTTTGCTGTACCGGCAGTTTTGGATTAACCCGGTAATCTGGGGTATCGGTACCGGTTCCCCGTGCCGGATTTTTTTACATTGCGGTCATTGAAATGAATGACCACAATGTAAAAACAAAACAAACAAAAAAACACTTTCCCCCATCCACCCTGCCCAGCCTGGATTTTTTTAAATTTAATTTTAACCCAGAGTTCGGCTGGTAGTGTGAACTCCGGGCTGCCACCGCAGTGGCGGCGGTGATCCAGAGCCCGCACCAGCAGGTACTAGGCGATTCCTGGGGTGGGGCTGGTTTAACACACACACACCCGGGATCGCCTTACTTGCCCTATGGGTGGTGGCAGCTGCAGCGGCAGCACGGCGCAGGTCCGGCTTTCAGTGCTAGTGGGCCTGGCTTCAGCGCTTCAGTAGGCCTTCTGGGGAAACCCGGAAGTTCCCCAGAAGGCCTAGTGAAGCGCTGAAGTCAGCCACTAGCACTGAAAGCCGGACATGCTCCATGCTGCTGCCTGCCGCTGCTGTCACCACCCAGAGGGCAACTAAGGTGATCCCTGGGTGGGGGGTAGGGCGATCCCTGGGGTGGGGGGGTGTTAAACCACCCCCCCACCCCAGGGATCGCCTAGTCACTGCTGGTGTGGGCTCTGGGTCACCGCCGCCACTGCGGTGGCAGCCCAGAGTTCACACTACCAGCCGAACTTTGGGTTAAAATTAAATTTTAAAAATCCAGACTGGGCAAGGTGGGGGTCGGGTGTCCCCCCTTCCACCCATGCAGCCTGGAAGGGGGAGGGGAGAGGTACTGGGGGGTGGTTCATTGATTTCAATGGGGACAGTTCCCCATTGAAATCAATGGGGGGGAAACGGTACCGGTATACCGGTTTTAATCTGGTAAACTGATATTTTGTAAACCAGTAACTGGTAAAACCGGTAACCGGTTTTTTGCTCCAAGTCCCACCCCTAGTAAGCATGGAGCTGATGAAGTTGGGAGCCTCTGGCTCTCACACTACAACTTGTGTTTCATGTTGTGAGCTGATTGACATTGGGAGCCTCCACTCTGAGATAGGCTGAGTCAGCAACAGGGCAGCTGAGTGACTGTCATGGCCTCGCTGTGGTGGCGGCCCCGAAGGGCAAACAAGCCTCTCTTTCTACATTATAATTGTGGCTGAGGCAAGAGGCAGCAATAAGCTGGAGTAACTGACAGCAGAAGCAGGAACAGAAGGTTGCTACCTTGTAAACAAAGTTCTTCGAGATGGCATCTCCCTGTCTCACAACTGGGGTGTCCATGCGTGCCCTTCACTCCTCGAACATTCCTAGTCATATGCAAATGTTTTAACCATGTGACCTCCCAGCTTCTATAAGGCACTCCCTCTCTCAACTGTCAGTTCTTCTTCAAGTGGCTCCTCCCATTCTCAGAACAGGGTTGTGTGTGCACACCCTTCACTTGCGCACATACCTTGCTCATTAAAATTCAGAAGACCACGTATTGGTCTCAAGCCCCACAGTATAAAAGCACTCTCCCACCCCCAAGTTACAGTTCCTTCCAACCACCTTTGTGGCTTGATGGTACATAAATAGCTTGTTAATTTCACCTCCGAGATGGCTTCTAAGAAGTACAGCTTTAAGAGATGTTGCTCCTGCAATAGGAGCCTTATCACTAAGGATCTTCACAGTTTATGTCTCCTGTGTTTGGGTCCTGACCATGATCAAGATGAATGTCCCTGCTGCAGATAAAGATAAAGATAAAACTTTAAAGAGACAGAAACCTTAAGCTACCGGCTATGTTGGCTGATCTTGAGCAAAAAGAAAAGATTAAAGAAAAGTCTAACAAGATACTTAAAGGAATCTCCTATTCAGCGCCTACTTCTCCAGTGGCTCCTAGTATAGGAGCCGAAGAAACTGTGGTGGCACAACCTATTACTGAGGTAAATAATCCCTCATCTATTTATTTATTTATTTATTTATTTTATAAATTTCTACCCCGCCCCTCCTGCGAACAGCTCGGGGCGGCTTCCAACAGTAAAATACAATACATAAAAAACAATTTAAAACCATCAATAATAAAAAATCATATATAAAATTATTATCCAACAAGGCCCGGGCTCCATTTAACAATAAATAAGGTAGGGGAGCTAAAAAACCTTACCCCACCCTCCCAACCTCCCCAAAGGCCTGGGCGAACAGCCAGGTTTTGCAACTACACTGAAATGTTAACAGGCTTGGGGCCAGGCAGGCTTCCTCCAGAAGGGAGTTCCAAAGGCGTGGCCTGACCACCAAGAATGCCCTCTCCATTGTGGCCCCCCGCTTAACATGGGGGACCTCCAAAAAGGCACCCCTGGTGGACCGAAGGAGCCTCTCTGGGGCACAGAGGGCGAGGCAGTCCCTGAGGTGTGAGGGGCCCAGACAGTGAAGGGCTTTATAGATCAACACCAAAACCTTGAACCTGACTCGGCACGCTATAGGCAACCAGTGCAGAGCCCTATTGATAAAGGTCCATCAGTAGTGTAGGGATAGGCGAACAGATTGCGGTTCAGGTTCGGCCATTCGGTTCAGCTGCGTTCGGTTCGTCAGTTCGGTTAGTTTGCCGGGTCTGGGTTCGGCTGTTCGGTTCAGTCGTCTGAACAGGCCGTTCGGTTAGGCTGTTCGGCTGTTCAGTTCGGCCGTTCAGGAAATGTTCTTATGGGTGGGTTTTTTTGTTTTTCATATGGTTTTTTGGTTTTTTATTGTGTTTTATATGGTTTTCTTTTGTTTTTTATTTGGTTTTTTTGTTTTTATATGTTTGGTTTTTTTTTAATCTAATATTATATATATATATATATATACACACACACACTAAATCTAACTGCTATTAACTATTCTAAATGCTATGAACTAAATGGATTATCTAATAAGTACACAGGCCTACTCCTACAACACTAAAACTAAATCACTAACACTATCTCTATCACTAAGCTAACTCCTACAACTCTTTACATCTATCTATCTATCTATCCCCTCATCCCATATCCAGATATATAGATAGATAGATAGATTAGATATACACCCCTTATATATGGGATGGGGGGGGAATCACAAACAGAAGAGGAGTCTGTAGTGAAATACATACATACTCAATGAGTCTGTACAGTGAAATGCATAACACAAGGTTTCAGTTTAAGGGAGTTTCATTTCATTACAAAAGTGAAATGAAACTTAAAGCAATCTAAAAATCCTACTCAGCGCCTGCTGTTCAGGAACAGTGACTAGCTCAGAAGGTGTTGGGTAGGGGGGAGGCAGATAATTAGTTTCATTTCTTGCAAGCCTCTCCACCGCTGGTGCCTGGAAGTCTGCTTCTCAGTGACTACACCTCCCTGTCATGTTTGACCTTCCAGTGAACCTTTTTTTGCCACCCAAACTCACCCGAAAGTCATCTGAACTGACCTAACTGTTTGGCCATTTAGCCGTTCGGTGTTCGGTTTGTTTGGTATGTTCACGTTCATGTTCGTGTTCGAGTTCGGTCATCCGAACAGGCCGAGTTCGGGCCGAACTCCAAACTTCTGAACCACGTTCGCCCATCCCTACAGTAGTGTTAGGGTAAAGCTCTCATCAAACTGATAAGAGATAATATAAGGGGTCACATAGGGTGTTATGCCATCAGAAGGGGGTGATCACGTGACCGGATGTGGACGTGATGTAGGTGGAAGTGACGTGGGTATGTGGATGTGGAGTGGTAGCGGGATGTGATGTAGAAGGGGTGGTGCTTCCGGGTCAGAGTTATGGGGGAGTCAAAGGGTCCCCCCACCCCTGACCCCGGAAGGTCCTTGGATGAGGGTCATCTGGTGCTTCCTGGTCATGGGTGGGGGGAACCGAAGGCTCCCCCCACTCCATATACCAGAACATGTGACCCCCTCAAACCACTCTGCTGAGGGAACTGGACCAAGAGGCAAAGGTTTTGTCATCCTAGCCCACCCCATTTTGTAGAAATGTGAACCAATAGGGTGGAGTTTCCTGGGTATGGTGACTTGCAGAATGGGTGATGTGTGAGGGTTCAAACAAGTCAGGAGACCTAGCAGAACCAATCAGCAAAGTTTTCATTTGCCTAACCCTCACTGCTGCTTAGATCTGGCCTATGGTGTGAATGGGGTGTGCGCAGTCTGGATTAGCCAAAGGGAATCATGTGAGGTCTCAACCCACTCAGCACGCCCTGACCAGTCAGAAAAGTTTTTGGAGTGGTAGACCAAGCCCTAGGGTGGTATGAAATAGGGGTCCCCCATTTTGTGAGAAGGGTCACCATTTTCTATACACTGTGCTGTGCAGTGAATGAGAGGCATAACTGGAGGCTTTTGTTACCACCTTGGCATCTTTTACACCAATGGCCTTGCTGAAGTGCTTACAGGAAAATCACAAGAAAAGTAAAAATCCCATGGCCCCTATAAGAAAACAACGTAGAGGCAAAAAAGTTGCTGAGACCGTAAGGACAATTGTCAAAGAACCATTAGTGGAACCTGTGTATGAGTCTACAGATGTTCAAGCCACCATTCCAGAAGAAGACCCACTGGTAAGTCACAGACATTCGAGGCTAGGTGCTTTTGGTTGGGGATAGAGAAAAGCAGAGATGTCATTTTATTTTTTATTTCATCAGGTAAATGGTGACTTTCTAAAGGCTTTCGAAAACCTGAGCCTGGGAATGCCTGTGGGGGTAAACATATCTTGTGTCTCCTGCTTTTGCACATGTTCGAGAGGAGGAGGTTACCAACTGGATTGCTGCAAGAAGAAACAGTTGAACAGAGAAGAATAAAAACTTGATTTGAAATGTCATTTGGTGTCATTTCTGTCTCTTAGTTGGTGATGTTCTAATCATGGTGGGGCACGAAGCGCTGGTAAAAGAGGTCTTTACACTCCAGGAGAACCTGGAAATTTTGGAGGGGTGAATCCTCTTTTTCAAGCTGCTAAAAAACGCAGTCAAATTCTGTCTAAGAAAGAGGTGGTTTCATGGCTTTCGGACCAGGATGCCTATACCCTGCACAAGCCTGCATTAAAGTATTTTAAAAGAAACAAAACAATCATGTCAGGAGTGGACGCCCAATGGCAGAGTGATCTCATGGATATGCAGCATTTCTCAAAGCATAATGGGGGCTGCAAGTACATCTTGACCATCAGACATCTTATTTAAGTATGCCTTGGCCTTAGGCCTGAAAGACAAGATGGGCGGCAAAGTGGCTAAGGCCTTTGCAACCATTTTCAGGGAAGGGAGGATACCCTGAAAATTACAAACAGATTGGGGGAAAGAATTTTTAAATAAGACATTCCAAAATTTGCTCAGTCAGCATGGGATACACCACTTTGTGACCAACAACCATGCTAAGGCAGGGGTGGTGGAGTGTTTTAACAGAACTTTAAAAACAAAGATGTGGAGGTATTTCACAGCTTGCAATACCTTTTGCTATATTGATGTCCTGCCTCAACTCATCAAGAGCTATAATCGTGTAGCTACCACAGATCCATACACAGCAGGTCTGTAGATGTGAACTCCACAAATGCTTTGAGGGTGTGGAGAATGCTTTACAGGGACAAGCTGGGGTTAAGAAAGGAGGCAGCCTCTTTTAGAAAAGGGGACCACATGAGGATCTCAAAGTTCAAGGGTAAATTTGAGAAAGGTTATGAGCAAACCTTTACAGGGTAAATATTCATAGTGGGTGCTGTGCTTAACAAGGTGCAGAGAGCTGTGTACGGACTGACAGATTACGAAGGCGAAGCGATCCTTGGCACTTTCTATCCTGAAGAGCTTCAAAAAGTCAACCCTAAACAGCATATGTTGTACAGGTTTGAGAAGGTGTTAGCCACAAAGGGGAAAGGACAAAACAAGCAGTGCTTGGTAAAGTGGCTAGGCTGGCCTTCTAAATTTAACAGTTGGGTAAGAGCTTCAGAGGTCACTGATGCTTAATCATCATGGAGGAAGGAGGGTTTCACATCGGTTTACCAAGCAACGCATGCACCGGTGCTTTTCCGCAAAATACCAGATCTAATTGTAACATACAGGTAGTCAGACCCTTGGACCTTCCCAGTGCCCAGGAAGTGGGGGTGGCTGAAATACAATAACCCACAGTTGGGACACCGCTAAGCCCACCGTTTATGAAATCAGCCTTGGACCCACAAAATGACTTTTTTACATTGCGGCTGTTGACTTTAATAGCCGCAATGTAAAAAAATCCAGTACCGCGGCCAATGTTAGAAATTCGGTATGCTGATACTGGTAAATCCAGTACCAGGGAGATCCGATATCGGTACATCTGGTATCTGGTATTCTCCCCGGTGTCCCAACCCTACTGTATATACATAACCCCAGAGTCCTCCTGCTTATCAGAGGGGGTGATTTTCTCCATAACTGCATGAGAGACGAGGCCCACTACATCCTTGGCTATATTTTGGGTGGCTATTTTGGCATGGGGTTTAATCAATTTGAAGCCCCTTCTTAAAATAGGAATGGCTTGATGAGCCCCTTGAAATCCAGGGAGGCCATAACCGGCCTGCGCCTTGTAGTAGTTGGCATAGACCCTGGGATCCCCGTAATTTTTTACAATCACCATCTTAAAAACTTAGTGCTCTCTGAGGTCGTATGTGTAGTTTCACAACCACCTTTCCAAAACGAAATGAGACATGCTCGTTCTGATCTGTATTTATTTCAATTGTTATAGTGTCAATGTGGCGTTTACTGACTGGTACATAGTGAGGCTTGTCATATGTGATGGTGGCAAATACTGGCAATATTGGATTTCGGGAGAACCAGAATTCCCACCCCTAATATATAGAGAAGAAGAGGAGTTAAGAGAAAGGTTCCACAAACACCATGGGTGGGGTCCCCTCGAGCCCATAAAAGAAAGGCTCTGCAGAGGGGACCACGCCAGAAGCGGGGGAAGGCTGCGCGAAAGAGATGTGCTAGTATGAACAAGGGTGATATCTTTTAATCAACATGACTTTTATTCAATGTGGATCTGAGGAATGCAACAAATCTGAACTAGACTTGCTTCAAGTACCCCACATACAAACCAGCATCGAGAAGAGCATGTACATAGAAATCCTGCCTCTCTCAACTGTAGGTGAGACAGCCCTGCTTGATTTTTTTCATAGCTGGAAATAGAATAGATTTCCAGCTTGTTTACGAATCTCTTCGTAACCAAGTCAAGTACGTGCACTTGAGACCTCGCATCTTCATGAATGTTAGACCCCTTGTCTCTCCCTCTGTTCCCCTTCCTAAGTCTCTCCCCCAGCTCCTGTCTCTCAGATTGTAAGCCCTAGGGGCAGGGACCGTGTCTATTTTATTACTTTGTAAAGTGCCAGGTACACTGCTGGCGCTATATAAATGTTTGTTAATAATAAATAATAATAATAGACTATTTAGATTTCAATAACATGTTACTCTACCTTTCCTGCAAGATTGTCAAGGAACACAGCGCCAACCTCGATGCAGACACTGAGGTGGGCTTAGTGAACTACCCAGTGACCTCCATTTTCAGTCAGCTGGATGTCATGCTGAGGGATCGCCTCATTAGTAAGAGCAATAACTGTTACCCTTACAGGGGCTTCATATAATCTGTGCTCAATTACAGTGGAGACGCCCTCGGCACACAATTTTCTGCAGGCCTGTTTTACAAAAGACACAGCTGGACAACATGAATCGACAGATTTGGAGGTGGATAATGAGGGTTTTAAGAAGAAGGCACAACTAACCAGAGAGAGCAGCAAAGTTGAGCTGCTGGGTCCCCTCCACAGTGACCTGTTTTTTCAAGAAAAACTATTATTGAATGGGTGTCAGGCACCGCCGCCCCACAGCCTGGTGGCCACACCTACCAGCCGGAGATCCCATCCCCCGCACCAAGGCAGATGACACGGCACAAGCCCTGGAGCTGCCGCTGCCTCTGCTTGCCCCACCAACCTCTGACAGGAGCACTAGCAGCGCAGACCTGCCGGAGCCCTACCATGATTCAGCAGGGCACTGCCCCCTCTGCACTGCTCCGCTTGCTTCCAGGCACATGCAGGGGGCAGGGCCTGTACTTTATCTGCTGGTGCTGCAGGGCAAGCAGCACCGGTGAACAGAGCTTGTATGCCTGGAGAGACTGGTCCCCTGCTTGGAAGCTAATTATTTTGGATTTTGCCTGTTGTTTTTGCTGTCTGTGTTCCTCTAACCCTGCCCTTCCCGGACTCCCAATTCCCCCCTGCCCCCTTCAACCATTGTGTGTGGCCTTGAGTGTGTACCCCTTCCATTGTATGCAGTAAGTCAGTTAACCCTTTGCCTTCCCCACAGAGTGCTTGTGTTGACAGAGTGGACCTGCGGGCATCTGAGTCTCCCCTTCCCTTCCTGAGGTTCGCTCCCTGGCCCCAAGGTGTGACAGCCCCCTTGCCCTTACCTCTGCCCTGGGCCCTACTCCCCTGTAGTCCCTTACGCCATCCTTCACAAGACCTTCCATTCCTCCTCCATTTAAGTGCTGGAGTGTGTGGGACCCCCTTTCCCCCCCAGAATAGCTCTGCGCCCTATGATGATAGGGGCCTGACCTCCTGGTGCTCTAGTACGTGGAAGGGCCCACACACTATCCTGATGGGCCTTGTTTACCCCACCTACTTAGGCAGAGCATCCCAGTGTGCAAGCGGCGTACGTGGAAGGTTACTCGTCCTCCTCTCCTCCCTGCCTTCCCCCCTCCCACTGACAACGGAGTGGATGTTAAAATAAAAATGACTTGGAGCAAAGATTCTTTCTGCCTCAAAAGTAATGAGCCTGCCAGGCGGTACAAGCTGCAGCTTCTAAATGCCTCACTTTTTGTGAAAAAAGTACACATAGCACCCGGAGTTCATCTAGGGCACGCTGAGACCCTGTTGACCTCCAATGCTAAATACCAGGTGGACTGGGTGGTGATGAAAGTGTTCAACATCCCCGCAGGCAGCCGTGTCAGTAACCAGGAGAACCTGTTTCTCAGACAGATCCCCAAGCTGCTGGTCTTGGGCTTCCTGGACAATGATGCTTTTAGTGGAAATTATGCTAAGAAACCTTTCTATTTTAAACATTACAATATTAACTTTGTGGTGCTCTATGTGGATGGAGAGCAGATCCCTGCCAAACCCTTACAGCTGGACTTTGCACCTGGAAACTGCATCAGAGAATACATGAACCTGGTGCAATTGGCTGGGAACACATGAAAGATCATGCCCTCCTCATCAACCATGAGGAGATTGCCCAGGGGGTATACGCTGTTTGCTTTTGACCTGTCTCCTGATCAGGAAGGGGGTGACCATTACTCCCTAATGGAAACCTCAGGGCTAAAATACTTTTTGCTGCAGCCTTACCCATTACCGTCAACTTGGTTGTTTATGCAGTTTTTGATAACATGAGAGAGATAAATCAAAGAAGAAACGTGCTTTTTGACTATATGTGGCATGGACACCATACAGCTATTACGTGTTTTAACATCAGACCATTACACAAGAAAGACTTTTGTGGATGTGTTCCCGAGCGACAGGCTCCCCAAGGGGAGATTGACCCAAAGGCCTGTAGGCATCGTGGTCAACACACACCCTCATAGCCTCCCTGGAGAACACTGTCTCGTGATCTACCTGACAGAACACAACCAGAGCAAGTTTTTTTACTCTTATAGACACCCCCCTGAGAGCGATCTGTTTTCTAGAAGCATTTTAAAAATTTTGAACAAAAATGGCTGTAGGGATGTGTTTCATTGCAAGCAAATACAAGACCCAAGCTCTGTGGCCTGTGGTTATCACTGTGTATTTTTTCTACATCACCATTGCAAAGGATTATCTTTTGAACAAATTTTAGAAATGTATTCTGATAATTTAGCAGAAAATGACTGAATGGTGATGCAGTTTGTAAAAAATAAAAGTACTGCCTCATGGGTAAACCCCGAACTGTGCCGGACATCTTTCAGCAAGTCCAGACTTTTATCTCCTGCAGTGAATTTCATTGCCTTGTTTCTCAGTAAAGCACCCCCCACCCTTGTGGGGTTTAACAAAAGTACCTGACAGACCGTGTCTTTTGTTCAACCCCCTTTTGAAGTAAAGGCCATGACACTGATTTTTTTTATTATTTTTTAAAAGATTTTCACTATTTTATTTAAACTACATTTTACAAAAAGAAATTTCATGGTAAAACAACACATTACAAAGGGAGCCAGTTAAATAGTCCAGTCCTCCTCCTATAGGTGCTAAGAGGGGTGTTGGGCGAGGTAGGTAGACTTGAGCTGGGGGCTGATTTCATGGAGTCCAGAAGCTCTCTACTAGAGGCATGTCTTATTAGAGATGAAGGCACATTAACGTCGGCCATAGCACTCAGGAAAGCATCCCATCCAATGGGTGGGTTCTTGAGAGGGTGTTGTTGTGTGGCAGCACGTACCAAGTCCAGCATGTTAGACCCTCTGACTGGTGTGCCTTACACAAATGTACCATTTCAGTCCCAGGAGGCGTGTTTGGTATTCTGCTTTAATTTAGTCAGCAGAAGTTGCACATTTATTTATTTATTTATTTTATTTTATTTAATATATTTATATCCCGCCCCTCCTGCAAACAGCTCAGGATGGCTAACAAATTTCAATTAAAACAATTTTTAAAATATTAAAACTCATAAAAATCTTACAATAAAACAGGGAGGACCGAAGTTTACAAAAAATAATAAGGAAGGGTAGGGTGATTTTTAAAAACCCATTAACCCACCCTCCCACCCTCTCCAAAGGCCTGGGCGAACAGCCATGTTTTACAAACTCGTCGGAATGTTAAAAGGTTCGGGGCCAGGCAAGCTTCCTCCAGGAGGGAGTTCCAAAGGTGCGGCCCAGCCACCAAGAATGCCCTCTCCATAGTGGTCTCCAGCTTAATACGGGAGACCTCCAAGAAGGCACCTCCGGCAGACCAAAAGAGCCGCTCTGGGGCGACGCGATCCCTGAGGTATGAGGGGCCAAGACCATGAAGGGCCTTATAAATCAACACCAATACCTTGAACCTGGCTCGGCACACTATTGGCAGCCAGTGCAGAGCCCGGAGTACAGGTGTTATGTGGTCCTGGTGACCCATCACTGAAAGGAGGTGGGTTGCCACATTCTGCACTAGCTGCAGCCTCTGAACCAGGAACAAGGGCAGCCCCACATAGAGCGCGTTGCAGTAGTCCAGCCTTGAGGTGATGAAGACATGGACAAGGGAGGCCAAGTCCGGGTCAGAGACATATGGATGCAACCTCCACACAAGATACAGCTGGCGGAAGGCAGCCTTTCCTACCCTCTCTACCTGCTGCTCCAGGCGGAGATCCACGTCCAGCACCACCCCCAGACTCCGGACCTGTTGAGCTACAGGAGGGCGAACCCCCCC
>QEPC01000343.1:0-12957 GCA_003113815.1 Sphenodon punctatus
CCTTCCACCAGCTGTATCTGGTGTGGAGGCTGCGTCCGTACATCTCTGGGCCCGACCTAGCCACTCTTATTCACATCTTCATCACCTCGAGGCTAGACTACTGCAACGCGCTCTACATGGAACTTCCCTTGGTTCTGGTTTGGAGGCTGCAGCTGGTGCAGAATGCAGCAGCCCATCTCCTGACAGGGACGAGGCGGCGGGAGCAGGTAACACCGGTGCTCCGTGCTCTGCACTGGCTGCCTATAGCGCACCGAGCCAGATTCAAGGTGTTAGTGTTGGTTTATAAAGCCCTATATGGTCTGGGCCCCTCATACCTTGGGGATCGCCTCGCCTTCCACGCCCCAGGGCGGCCCCTGCGGTCTGCTGGGGGTGCTTTCCTGGAGGTCCCCCATGTTATATGGGGGGCCACGATGGAGAGGGCATTCTCGCTGGCCAGGCCGCGGCTTTGGAACTCCCTCCCAGAGGAAGTTCGCCTGGCCCCGGGTCTGATGGCTTTTCGTCGAGCCTGTAAGACCTGGCTGTTCACCCAGGCCTTCGGAGGGAGAGTGGGAGGGTAGGGTAGGGAGGGGGAATGTTTGGGGGGATAGTTTTAAATTATTTATATTGTTGTTTTATGTATTTTATTATTGTTTTAGTTGTTGTGAGCCGCCCCAAGATGCCGTAGGCACGAGGGGGCGGCCAATAAATGTAAAGAAATAATAATAATAATTTTGAGGTGCCCTGGTGAGTCCCCATCACCCTTTGGATTAATGTGACCATTTTTAATGGATCCCTATGGGCATTCGGGAGAGATCAATGCGTTCCTATGGGCTTTCGGGGAAGTTCAATGCATTCCTATGGGCATTCTGTGTCATTCTCATTTTGGAGTATTTTGGGGAGGGGTCTTCTTCCCCCATGAGCCCATTTTGAGGTGTCCCAGTGAGTCCCCATCACCCCTTGGATTAATATGACCATTTTTAATGCATCCCTATGGCATTCGGGGAAGGTCAATGCGTTCCTATGGGAATTCGGGGAAGGTCAATACATTCCTATGGGAATTCGGGGAAGGTCAAGACATTCCTATGGGCATTCGGGGAAGGTCAAGACATTCCTATGGGCATTCTGCGTCCTTTTTAGACAGTCCAGCTCAAGGTGCCGTTTGCCAATAATACTGTTAAGGCGGACGGTAGAATGTAACATCTCCCACGAGAGCTCCAAGCACAGGGCAAAGAAAACCGTATTAGGAATGTGCAAAGGAGCAGCCAGACACTGAGAGAGATGCTGAGCTCCGCCAAGAGGGCTGGGACTCGGGGGTGGGGGGGTCTTGTGCTGCAGCTCTGGACTGGCTACGCTTTATTTGGATGCTCCTGTTCAGTTAGCTGGTACCCTGCCAACAGCAGCGGTACCGATCCTTCTTGATGGCGGCCTGCAAGTTTAACTCCTCCTCGAGGGAGGAGATGAGGAGGAAGGGAGCTGCACCATTATCCGAGACAAGATGGGAGTGTTGAGTTGAAAGTGTAAAAGCAGTGAGATACCAGGCTGGTGGCCTAGGCGATGCCTTGAAGGAAGTAGCAAAGGAATCAAATAAATGATCAAAAAATCAGCAGCGAAGCCAACTCTTTGGCTGAAAATGAGTTCAGTTCTTCTGAATTTATTGTCAGTCTAGTAATTTGGTATGACCTATTCAATGTTGTCAACCACGTAAGCAAAGTCTTACAAAGTTCAACAATGCAAATTGACATTGCCTCCACACATCTTAAATCGGTGCTAACCTTTTTCTGAAGCTACTGCAAAGAAGGATTTAATGGCTCCATAACAACTGCCAAAGATATAGCAGAACAGATGGGCATCGAACCTCTCTTTAAAGAACATCGCCCTGCAAAGAAAAAGAGACCTTTTGCATACGAGGGAGAAGATACTCCAGTTGCCAGCGGGGGAGAATTGGAATTATTATGTATATTATATCGTTTTCTATTGTTCTTGTTCTTGTTTTGTGTGTTGTATTGTGTATTGTGTTGCTGGCTTTTGGTTGTAGTGTTTTGTTTGGCTATGGCGGAAGCTAACGCCACAATAAACATAAACATACTCCAGTTGCCAGCGGGGAAGAAGCCTTTTGAATTGAACACTTCCTTAATAGTAGATTGCGGAGTGCAATCCTTTCAGAAACATTTTGAATTCTATACATTTTATGCTGATCGTTTTGGCTTTCTCTAAAAGCCAGGAAAATTGAAGAAAATGCCACCCAGTGAACAGCTGAAACACTGCAAAGATCTTCAGATGGCTCTCCAGCATGGAGATTCTGGTGACATTGACGGTGATGAAGTCCACAGCGAACTCTCTCTACGCTTGCATTGCACTGAAGACAAAACACCACTTGAAATGCTACAATACTTGGTTGTGAATAAGCTAACAGACATTTATCCTAATGCGTTTGTGGCACTCCGGATCCTTCTCACACTGCCCGTGACTGTTGCAAGCGCTGAACGCAGTTTTTCAAAACTGAAACTGATTTTTAAAAAAGCTATCTAAGATCAAGTATGAGCCAAGAGCAACTGTGCGGCATAAGCCGTTTCTCAACTGAATATAAAATCTCAAAATCGTTGGATGTTTACAAACTAATAGATGATTTTGCTGCAAAAAAGGCCAGAAAAGTATCATTTACTAGTAGTAGTTCTACATTTCCAGAAGAGATGAAACCATAAGGACTGCCTTATTGACTTAACCAAAGGATCCATGTAGGCTGCAGATAAAGCTTGTGAGGGTCTCCGAGACAGGGAGACCAGCGTGTCCCTGCTCACGTGTGACTGACAGGAGGGGCAGCGGGCGCCGGGCAGGAGCATGGAAGCAGATGCTGGGGAGTAGTAGTTCATTTTTGATTTTTAGCCTGTAAGGCCTGTGTAAAACGTTGTGCCTTTTTTCTCTTTGAGTGCGGTCTAAGCAGCTGAGGGTGCATTTAAACCCAGGGGTGGGGTGGACCGGTGGTACATAAAATAGATTGGTTGTTGAGACTCATCATCTCGCTCTCTCCATCTGTAAGGTTTAAACAATAATAACCTACCTCACAGGGTTGTTGTGAGGATACACTAGATGGGGACAGTAAAACACTTAGACTAGCGTTCAGCACTAGAATTTGGCAGTAGCCAGAATTTGGCAGTGAGTTTCTAAACTGAGGTTCAGTTGTTTGCTAATTTAAGACAGTTGCTTGTGTTTTAAATAAAGAGTTGGTGTCTTTTTAGCCAATATCTGTGTCCTGTGCTCGCTCTCCTATTGATTTCATTGCACTGATGGGTTGCCATGGCATGGGGGGGGAACTCTCTGCATTCGTGGGCAGGGCCTGTGGGGCCCCGCGTTTTGTCTTCGTCCAGGGCCCTGCGATTTGTAAGGCCGGCCCTGGATGGAGGGGATCACTGCAGAGGAGCTAGAGTGGTGGGAATAGGGTCAGAGGAACAAGTGGTGAGTCCTGGCTGGTGGACAGAAAAATGGCTGTCCTCTTCCCCTTCACTGTGTGACCTTCGCAAGCCAGGGCTGCTCTTTATTTTATTCATTTATTTAAAAAACTTATTACCCTGTCGCTCCTGCCACAGGCAGCTCGGGGCCGCTTACACACAATAAAAACCAATGAAAACACAAAAGCAAAGAGGAAACAAACCAACATCAACAACCCCCACCCCTCCCATCACCCCTCTCCCCCGCCAAATGCTTGGCGGAACAGCCAGGTCTTGCAACTTTTCCGAAAAGAGGGAGGTTCGGGGTCAGCCGGGCCCCCACCGGAAGGGAGTTCCAGAGGCGCGGCCACCGAGAACGTCCCCTCCTGCGTGGCCCCCCGAGAAACTCTTGCTGATCAGTCTTGGGTTGCCTCCTTCACAGCAGCAATTAGACCGTCTCCTGGGGAGAGTTCCTTCCTCTCACATATTGTAAATTCCTGAATTGTTCCCCAAAACCTGAAAAGAAAATATCCCCCTCCCACCCCCCGGCATTATTACATATACAACACAGTCAGGGAGAATGGGATGCCATCCGTGACCCTAACCACAGTGGATTTTATTTGCTTCCACCGAGAAGAGGGGGAGGAGCTGTTCTGCGTTGCGACCGCGGGCAGGACTAGGACTAATGGGCTCATGTTGCAGGAGCGGAGATTTCTGTTAGAGATCAGAACAAACTTCCTAACGGGAAGAGCTGGGCGGCGACAGAACAAGCTAACTACGTGGGGCTTCCCTTGTTCTTGGCCCGGAGGCTGCAGCTGGTGCAGAATGCGGGGGCTCGTCTTCTGACGGGGACGGGCCGCCGGGAGCATATTACACCGGTGCTCCGAGCTCTGCACTGGCTGCCGATAGTGTGCCGGGCCAAGTTCAAGGTCCTAGTGATGATCTATAAAGCCCTACACGGTCTCGGCCCCTCATACCTTAGGGACCGCCTCGCCCTTCGCGCCCCAGAGCGGCTCCTGCGGTCTGCCGGGGGTGCCCTCCTGGAGGTCCCCCGTGTTAAGCGGGGGGCCACGATGGAGAGGGCATTCTCGGTGGTGGGACCGCGGCTGTGGAACTCCCTTCCGGAGGAAGCTCGCCTGGCCCCAAGCCTGTTAACATTCCGGCGGAACTGTAAGACCTGGCTGTTTGCCCAGGCCTTTGGGAGGGAGGGTGGGGAGGGGGGTGTTTAGTCCCCTACCCATTTATTTATTTGCCTAGCCCTGTTTTATATTTTATATTGTATATTTTATATGTTATATTTTATTGTTTTAAAATGAATTTTACTGTTTTTATTGTTTGAAGCCGCCCCGAGCTGCGTTGCAGGAGGGGCGGGGTATAAATCTGAAAAATAAAAATAATAAAAAATAAAACTAGGGAGGCTGTAGGCACGGGAGGTTTTCAGAAAGAGGCTGGGCAGCCTCCTGTCAGGGATATTGTAGCTGTCATCTGCCTGCCTACGAGCAGGGGCTGGACTAGCTTTTTATTATATATATTTTTTAATAATAAAATTTATATGCTGCCCCCTCCTGCTAAAAGCATCTCGGTGTGGCTAACAACATACTAAAACAATTCAAAGCAGCAGTAATTTAAAACACACACAACATAAAAACATACCCACCCACTCCCTCTCCCTCAGGAAAAGCACGGCGGAACAGCCAGGTCGTACATTGTCTACAGAAAGAGGGGAGGTCGGTAATCAGGCAGACCTTCGCAAGGTCGACACCCGAGAAACCCGGGGGACGTGGAGGAGGGTGCCCCCGGCTGACCGCAGGGGCCGACCCAGAGGGTGACGTGGTCCGCCAGGTAGGTGGGACGCAGGCCTTTCAAGGCTTTAAAAGTCAACACCAACAACACCTTGAGTTGGGCCCAGAAGACTATAGGCAGCCAGTGCATATAGCGAAGAACTGGTGTAATGTGCTCGCGTCGGCCCATCCCCGTTAGGAGATGAGCCGCTGCATTCTGCACCAACTGCAGCCTCCAAACCAGCACCAAGGGTAGCCCCACGTAGAGTGCATTACAGTAATCCAATCTCGAGGTAATAAAAGCATGGATGATGGTGGCTAGGTCGGAGTCCAAGACATACGGCCGAAGCAGACGCACCAGATGCAAACTGGTGAAATGCCCCTTTCGCCACAGCCGCCATCTGGGCATCCAGGCAGACCTGTAGGTCTAGGAGCACCCCCAGACTCCTGAGACCCCCCAGACTCCTGAGCTACTAGGGCAGGATGGATCCCATCAATGATGGGAGCCACCACTCCCCCCAGCCTTCCCCACGACCATCACCTCCGTTTTGTCGGGATTTAACTTCAGATGGCTCGTTCTCATCCAATCTCCCACAGCTGCCAAGCACCGGGTAAGCACCGAGACTGCCGGGCTGGAGTCGGATGAAAATGAGAGATAAAGCTGGGTGTCATCGGTATACTGAGAACACCGTACGCCAAACTCCCTAACAACCTCCCCCAAAGGCTGCATGTACACATTGAACAAGAGAGGGGACAAGATGGAACCCTGTGGGAGTCCACACGTGAGGCCCCAGGGAGTGGATGAAAAATCACCCAGGACCACACACTGGACTCTCCCAGCCAGGTAGGAGCGGAAGCACTCAAGAACGGTCCCGCCAATCCCTGCCCGGTCCTGCAGTCGAGTCACCAACAACTCATGGTCAACGGTATCAAATGCAGCCGAGAAACCTAGTAGGATCAACAGAGTCGAATGACCTCAGTCCAACTCACGATGACCCTTAAGGTCCCTTCCAACTGCAAGATTCTATTTGTCATGGGAGACAGGGTATCGGGCAACAAGGATGAAGAAGACCTCCCAAAAGAAGGGAGGGGGAAGGAACCTGGTAAGGGGAGCTCCCGGGAGAGCCTGTGGGAAGAAGGACCTCTCGGTGCATCTCAGAATCTCCAGACTGCTCTCATCTTGAGGCCGGGAAGCCTGCTTCAGAGAGGGTCTGGTTCATCATCAAGGTCACGGAGAAGAGACAGGACCCCACACCAACTACACCAAGAAGCCAAAGGGGAAGACCAAGGCAAGAAGGGAGGGAATTACAAGAAGTTCGGGAATCAAGGAGCCCCTAAGCAGGGAAAAACATACAGAAGTAAAGGGGGAGAATAGTCGGGTAGAGACTACCCGGAGCACCTACTACATGAATATACTCTGAGGCCTTCTGGGGGGGGGGGGGGGAGGAAGGGGAGTCAGGAAGGGGGAGCTTAAACAAGTGTTTTCTGATACAAATCAATATACAGAGGACGACCACACACAAGGGATACCGGAGTAGAGCACAAGAAGGTGAGCTAGGCCAGAACACACCTTCCACAGATCACAGTGCCCCCTGGAGGGGTACAACACCCAAGGAACATAGGAGGGAGCAGGGGAACTAGGCCAAGACACAGATCACTGTGCCTCCTGGAGGGGTACAACACCCAAGGAACATAGGAGGGAACAGGGAGCTGGGCCAAGACACAGATCACAGTGCACCCGGGAGGGTACAACACACACAAAAAATATAGGAGGGAACAGGGAGCTTGGAAACTAGACCAAGGCATGAATCACAGCGCACCTGGGAGAGGTTCAACACGCCAGGGATATAGGAGGGAACAGGGAGCTGGACACGGACATAAGGGGGAACACTTACTACATGAAGCAGCAACCAAACACGACTACAACAGTTCACACATCAAAACTCTAAGGGGGGTGGGGGTAAGAGATGTTGCTCCACCAGCTTCCTGAGGCTGCACTAGGACTTAAATACCATCTGGTGGCCAATCAGGAAGCTGCAGAGGCAGGTTCAGGGAAACAAGCTACAGCTGGGGAAGGGTGTGGACCTACAAAGGGGAGGAGACAGGGGGAAACATAAGAATAAGGACAGTGGGCTGCTCTTAGATCCACACGGTGGTGCAGGCCCTAAACATGCCCCTCCTGCATCCCAAAAGGTAGGGGTTCAAGGCCCGGACCTGACACTATTATAATAATATTTGGTGTCTCTAGGACAACACTAAGGCAGGGATTCCCAAACGTTGCGCTTGCGAGACCTCATGTTGAGACTATAAATGTAACCCTCTGAGCCCAGACACATACAGTGTAGAGCAAATATCAGTTCAGATCCCCAAAGGGAAGCGCATTCAATCTGTGCCAGCTTCTAGCTACGCTCCCTTGGTTTCCGGGACACTGTTCTCGACTGGTTCTCTTCGTATCTCTCGACCTGCTCCTTCAATGTTTCTCGTGCTGGTACCTGCTCTACGTCGCGTCCTCTCCGTGGGAGTTCCCCAAGACTCTGTCCTCGGCCCTCTTCTCTTCTCCCTTGACGCTCTTTCTCTGGGTAAACTAATTGAAACCCACGGCTTCCAGTGTCCCCCGGATGCTGATGACACACAACTCTCTCTCTCCGCTCCCATGCTCTCCCCCTCCATCCAGACTCGTATCGCTGACTGTCTCTCTGACATCTCTGCTGGGATGTTTTGCCACCAACTCAAGCTGAATCTGGCCAAAACCAAACTCCTCATCTCCCCCCCCACAAAACCTTCCCCTCCTACTTCCCTCTCAATTTCCACTGAGGGAGTCACCATCCGGCCTGTCCCTCAGGACCGTAGCCTGGGATTCATTTTTGACTCCTCCCTTTCCTTTATGCCTCAGATCCAGGCTGTTGCTAAATCCTGTCTCTTTGCTCCGTACAATATCGCTAAAATCCAGCCCTGCCTTACTGTTGCTGCTGCAAAAACCCTCCCTAATCCATGCTCTAGTTATCTCTCGCCTTGACTATTGCACTTTCCTCCTTACCGGCCTCCCTTGCTCTGATCTCATCCCCCTCATCTCCATTCAATGCTCCACAGCCCAAATCATCCCCCTTGCCCGTCGCTTTGACCATGTACAGCCCCTCTTCTCCGCCCTGCACTGGCTTCCTCGACGGGAACACATTCAGAACACGCTCCTGATCTTCACCTTCAAGGCTCTTTGTGGCCTTGCTCCCCCATCTCTCTCCGCTCCTGTATCCTGCCACGCTCCTGCCCGGGAGCTTCATGCCTCCTCTGCCCCACCACCCTTGACTGCTCGTGAACCCCTTAGTCCTCTAAACGTCTTCACTCCTTCTCCCTTGCTTCCCCCCATGCCTGGAACTCCCTCCCTGGATACATTCGCTCCACTCCCTCCCTCCCAAATTTCAACCCACCTCTTCCATCAGGCCTTCCCTAGCTTGTCATGAGTAAAACTGCGTCCTCCTCCCCCTCACTCAGAATCTAGTTCCCTGTAATTAAGTTAAGCACACGAGCCTGCAACTTCTCAACCTCATGAACGTACTATTGTCTCTCCCAATGTCACCTCTCCCTTGTCTCCCCATCCTGTGACTCTTAGATTGCAAGCCCCTTAAGGGCAGGGACCCGTCCGTAACTATCGATAGTGCAGTGCCAGGTACATTGTTGGTGCTATATAAATAAATAAATAAATAAATAAATAATTGCAAGTAGCTATAAAGTGTCAAACAAGCTGCGTCCTGGTTACCCCCGTGATCCCCGATGAGCTGGGCAGGCAGACGGGTCGGGGCAGACAGATCCCTGGGCAACTCAAGACTAGTTGTACAGCTGGGTTTAAAAAAGGGTTGGATATGTTCTTGGAGGGTAGGTCCATTAACACCTCTATTAGCTGAGTCGGTTTTGGGGGACATAACCTCCTACTGGCAGGAGCTGGGAGGGAGCAGCAGGGAATGGATCACCCAGCCCCATTGTGACCTGCTGGGGGCTTCTCCCAAGCAACCGAGAATGGCCCCTGTCGGAGACAGGATGCTGGGCTCGATGGACCATTGATCTGGCCTGGAATGACACTACTTATGTTCTTAACTCAGCAGGGGGTTGGGGCAGGCAGTGCTCACTCAGGGATCTTGGCCACGCGGGGTGACCGACTTTCCAGTCCCCACACTGGGAAGCTTCCGCTTCAGGTTGGGGAATACTTCATCCAGAGGGTCTCAAACTGCAATACAAGGACACAGACAATTGTCCACGTGACTGGCCTCAACTTCGACAAACAGGATGCTGGTCCCTGCTAGTTCGGCCCGCAAAGCTGTCTCGGGGGGATGCAGAACATCCAGGCACATGGACAGAGTTATCAGCCTAGATATTCCTATCGCTGTCCTGAATTAGCACACTCGATAATTCTGACTTGCTACAGGCCCGAGGAAGGGCCCTGTGTGGTTTGAAAGCTCCACACTCACTCATCAGCAGAAGTTGGTCCAACAAGAGAGATCTAGGGCTGAAGGAGAATTTTCTGCCTGGTTCCAATTCCGTCAGAACAGGATGGTTTGATATGAATTTGGACGGATCAGCATCCCAACTGGACCACGTTTTGCACCTCTCCAAAATGGCCACCGGCCAGTCACACGTGCACAAAATGGCAGCCGCTGTACAACAAAGTGGTGGCGGCCATTTTGCACATGCTCGAAATGCCAATGAAAGTTTCATTCTGTTTGATCAGAACTTAATTCCAGGCAGAATACCGGCAGCCGTTCCAATTCTGAGGAACTTTCCCGCAAAATCGGGATGGTGGTTTCGAAACAGCCCTAGAGAGATCATCTTAACCACGTCGCCTCCGTGAACAATTCATGGCAGTTTAAGATTCCCACCAGCGACCACTGTGACAAAACTGCCCCCGATCTCAGGGTTTCATCCACTGGGCTTGGTCTAATGGAAGACTCCGAATAAATATAGCGACACCGGCAGCCCCATTTCCCGCGAGGGGTGCAGAGTGCCAGACACCGCAATGGGGTCAGCTGCTCTAGGGGACGTACCTCTTGTCAGAAATTCTCTTTTTCCCCACGCAATCCAGAGTATTATGAGAACTGGGAGAAGCAGAACTGCAAGCCAGGCTGAAGATCCGGTCGGGGCTCCTTTCCCTGTAAAATTGCAGACAAGTTAAAGGCGATGGAGCTCGCTCTAAGATTCCAGATACAGCCCCTGTCCGAGGGCCGCTGCCAGACACATTGTATGGAACAAAGCCCTTTAGAAATGGTAAACTCTCTGGGTTTAGACTGGGCTGTGGGGGGAGCTGAGCCCTTGGAAGAGAACAGTCAGGTGGCGGGAAGAGGGGCTGGCAGACAAGGGATTTAGGGGCCCAGGCCAATTTATTAAGGAAAATCAAATTTACATAATTACAGAAATAAGGAAAGAAAAGAAACGACCAAACAGAAGTAAAACACTACAACAATAATGAAAAGGAAAAGTGTGCTACCACTCCGACTTGCTCATTATAGCTGATCCTCTGACCGTGGGCCTAAAATGAAGGCTACTTAGATAGATTGTAAGTTAATGGTGAGGTCAGCGTTTTCAACTTCGATATGTTCAGTGATCAGGTTCCAACCTGGAGTCCATGTTGTGTAAAAGTCCTCAAGTATATCATGAATTCCGGCAGCGATCCTGTCCATTGTTAGAACGAGCCATACTCTGCGGAGCCAGTCCGATCTCGAAGGACCTTCCGGTGTCTTCCATTTGCTGACAATGCACTGTATGGCAGCCAAAAATAACATTTTACATGCTGGTACGTTAGTTTTTTTATCTAGATCCTCGGGCCACAGACCCAACAATGCAACCTGGGGAGAGAATGGCACCTGGAGAAGCGTGTGTTTCTCCACCTGATTCCAGATGTCCTTCCAAAACTTTTTGATAACCACACACTCCCACCAATGGTGAATATATGAACCCACCTGCCCACATCCCCGCCAGCACAATTCGCTGTATTTCCTATTAGCCTTGTGAATGGCCGACGGAGTCAGGTAGAATCTGAAGGCCAGTTTTATCTGGGGTTCTTTGACCAGGAGAGATTTAGCACATGTGCGTGTATGTGTCCATGTTTGCGTCATTAATTCCTTAGTAAATACTATGCCTAGGTCATCAGCCCATTTTTCTAGGTATCCAGCGTCGGGGAGATGGAATATGCTACGTATAACTCGATATAGTCTAGCGATAACCTTGCGATGTGGTGTGAAGTTAAATAATTCAGCTTCCAGGGCATGGGGAGGCCTAGTAAAGTGTGTTTTATTTGCTGGGCGCGAGAGGTAACTATGTATTTTTAGATATAGCCACTTATCCACTGGTTCTTCGCATTTAGTTTGCAGTGTGTCATAGGTAATTATGTCTTCACCCACAAAAAAGTGTCTAGCCTGCCATAAGCCTTTTTCCCCCCACCGCTCCATTGCTTCCCTCTCCCTCTTACTTAAGGAAAGGGCCTCACAATTTACTCGTTTAAATGGAAATTTGCCCTGTACCAACTCTAGTTTATGTTGACACCTCTTCCAAATATTGACAGCGGTAGCTATAAACGGGTGTTGCCAGATCTTTGCGTTTGGCACGCTTTTGGGCTGGTCGCCTGTAAGTATGTTTTTAAACGTGATCGGGCTTATAGCTTGCTTTTCTAAATCCACCCATGCGGGTTCACTGGCATTTTCATACCACATTTTAATTTCTCGGATAGCCGAGGCCCGATAATAGTACTTGGCGTTAGGCAGGTTCAGGCCTCCCAGGTCCATTGGGGTCTGCATAATGGTTCGTCTGATGCGGGGCTTGCGTTTGTTCCAGATGACCTTCTTTATAATTTTATTCAGCTTTTTAAAGAAATTTTCTGGTATGTGAATTGGGAGGGCAATTAGTGTATATAATATTTTGGGAATCAGTATCATTTTAATTAAATTTAGTTTACCCATCCATGAACAGTCGATCCCTTTCCAGGGAGAGCTTAACTTTATTATTTTCTCCAATAGAGGGACAAAATTATTTTTGTATAAGTCTGCTATATTCCTAGATAAGTTAATACCTAAGTATTTCAAAGTCGATTTGTTAACTTGAAACGGGGTGGCACGGTCTCGTTCCTCCTCAGTCATTTTTTGGTCCTGTAATAGGAACATTTGGGATTTAGTTATATAAACTTTGAAGCCTGATGCCTTACCAAATCTCTCCAGCAGTGCAACCGTCTCCGGAATCGACTGCTCCAGATTGGTCAAAAACAGCATTGTATCATCTGCGTATAGCGTGATCTTCCATTGTTGTGCCCTTACTGTTACACCAGAGATCTTAACGTTTTGTTTTATAGCCAGAGCAAGCGGTTTCCAACCCTATGTTGAAAAGCAATGGTGAGAGTGGACAACCCTGACGAGTTCCCCTCTGTAGTGAGAACTAGCGGCAGGATCACCGGCATTTCCGGTATCCGATAATGCCGGTACTGGGCGTACCGGCATTATCGGATTCAACCTGTTAAATCCGGTCCGGTTACCGGATTTCGGGTACCGGATTTCTTTTTTACATTGCAGCCATTTAAATGAATGGCTGCAATGTAAAAAGTTTTAAAAAACCCACCAAAAAACCTCCCTGAGTCCAGGCTGGGGGGACACCCCCCACCCACCCTGCCCCAGCCTGGATTTTAAAAAAAAAATTCCCCTCCGTTGCCGGGCAAGTTCAACCAGAGCCCCCCCTCCCCAGCACCAGCGGCTGCAGCATCCCAGCAGCAGCCGGTAAGTATAGACCTGATCCCTGGGGGG
>QEPC01000343.1:13460-24274 GCA_003113815.1 Sphenodon punctatus
TTTTATTCCATTGATTTCAATGGGGACACAGTGCCCCATTGAAATCAATGGAATAAATCCGGTACCGGTATACCGGATTTAATCCGAGAATCCGGTTTTTTGGAAACCGGAAACCGGTAAATCCGGTATCCGGTAATTGCCCCGGGGTCCCAACTCTAGTGAGAACTTATCAGTGAGGGCACCATTAACTATAATTTTAGAGTTTGGTTTTTTTTGTATGAGCTTTACCCAATTTAGGAAATTCCCTTGAAATCCCATCTTTTCCATTGTCTTGTATAGAAAATTATATTCTAGGCGGTCAAAGGCCTTGTCCGCATCTAAGGAAATCACCGCTGCCGGAATTTTGTCTGAATGAATTTTAAACATTACATTTATAACTTTCCTGATATTATCGATGCCCATTCTATTGTGTATAAAACCAGTTTGATCCGGGGAGATCAGATCTTTGATGCAAAATTGTAATCTGTTGGCTAAGATTTTTGTGAAAATTTTTGAATCCGAATTCAGGAGAGAGATGGGCCTATATCCGGAGCATTCCTCTTTGCTCTTGCCGCTTTTATGGCATAGCGCAATGTTAGCCTCGTAGAAGGAAGGGGGGAGGGTATCCCCTTTGATTATATGTTGAAAAGCTTCTTCCATTGCGGGGGCAATTTCATTACTGTATAATTTATAGAATTCAAAAGGGAACCCGTCAGGCCCTGGGGCCTTGTCATTAGGGAGCTCTTTGATTGTGGCCCTGATTTCTTGTGTTATTGGGGCATTTAAGTAGTTCCTCTGTCTCGGTCAGTTGGGGTATCTTGAGTTCACTCAAGAAATTTTCTATATGATCTAACAGGGGGTTGATAGATTGGTAAAGTTCTGTGTAGAATTGAAGAAACCTGTGTTTTATGTCGTTGTCTGTCAAATTCACCTTACCCGTGTCATTTCTAAAATGAGAGATAGTGTTTCTATCCCTCTTTTTCTTAACCAGCCAGGCCAGTGTTTTATCAGCTTTGTTGGCTTTGGAGAAGTAAAATTGTTTCGTATATCTCAGTTTTTAAATTATTTGTTCTATGAGGCCTCTGATTTCAGTTATCCTTTTACCTCTGGATTTCTTAGGTCTAACCTTTTGTGTTTCTTGTAGGGCAGTTAATTGTAGCTGAAGTTCTTTTATTTCTTTATTTTTATTTCTCCATTTGTAGGCTGCCGCGGAGACATAAGCACCACGGATCACCGCCTTCATAGCGTCCCAGATCATAATTGGGGAGACTTCTCCACTTGTGTTATTTTTGAAATATTCCTCAATCTCTTTCTGTATATGTTCTTTGATTGTTGGGTCCAATAAAATTGATTTATTTAGTCTCCATCCACTGTTTGTCTCTTTTTTGTTGTTGAAGTTTTTACCAAATTTACACCAAATAGCATGATGGTCAGTAAAGGTTGTCTGTAAGATTTCAGTGCAAATGTTAGAGTTATAGTCCCCCTTTTCAATTACGATGTGATCTATTAAGGAAAAAGACATGTGTTTGTTAGAATAAAAGGAGTATTCCCTCCGACCAGGATTTTGGGTTCTCCACACACTAATTAGATTTTCCTGTTCAAACAGGCCTATTATTTTTTTGTGACTGTTTTTCAATGGCTTATCATTCGATTTATCCAGTGGGGAAAAGGGGGTGTTGAGATCGCCACATAGGATAAGTATTCCTTTTTTTTCCTTTTGGATTATGGGAGTTAAATCTTTAAAATATGTATAGGTATTTTTATTTGGGGCATACACCCCTACTATTGTGTGTGTTTGTCCCTGAGTTTCTCTAATCATTATTATCCATCTGCCCTCTTTATCGCAAATTTTTTTATGCAGTGTGAAATCCAGAGAGTTAGAGATCGCAATCAGGACTCCCACCTTTTTTTGTGTTGCATTAATAAAGTAGATTTTATTATAATTTTTGTTACGAATTCTAAAGTTGTCTTTACTAAGAAGATGTGTCTCTTGCGCCACCAGGATATCAGAGCCCCTCTGCCCAACGAACTGCCAAAACTTTTTCCGTTTTATGGGGTTATTTAGTCCTTTCACATTTATTGAGCAAATACTTAGCTCTGCCATGGTTCTGTTTTTTTCTTTGTTCTTTTCCCCCTTAGACTTGTGTGTGTATGATTTGGCTCTTTCCCCGGTGGCCCCCATATCTCAAGTATTATCACCTTCCCTTTCCCTATAGTTTTTATGGACTCTATATTGTTCTTGTTTTAATCCGCGGCATTTAACATCAGCCCGAGTTCAGGTTTCTTGAAACATATTTCTGATTTAGTTTTATGAAAAGACAGGTCCTTACCCCCTTGGAGCAGCGCGGAGTGTAACCATACAACAAAACAAAAAACAACATTTAGTACAGATAAAAACAACATTAAAACTGTGCTGAAAAAACAGCAACCACCCCTAACTAGGGCTGCAACAGAGACTCTTACTCTGCTGCGGGGGTTTCCACTGGTCCTGCACCTTGTGGTACTCTCCTCCCTTCCCTCCCGGCACGTCACTTGCATCTGAAAATCATTTTTTGTGTTCCCAGTCTAACTATGTATTGTGTTCTATTGTGTTACCTTTACAACTTAATTTCTACCTTCCCATCATGAAATTGTTATCCAATTGCGCCACCTCCTGGCAGCATTTAAAGTTGTTGAAAGATTACCATTTCTTAAGTTCTCTAACCTTATCCCCATTTAGAGAAGAGTATGTCCTATCTATACCATTGGCTTATTAATTTAACATTTATAAAAAACCAACTTTTGCTACAGTAGGGATGTAATTTTTACATACATTCCTATGTTCAAGGTTTTAATTTTACCTTATGCATATATATAAGGCACTTTTTGTTGCATTTCACCACTTGCTTATAAACAACATATTCTGACTTAACCATTATCTTATTAAGGTACCTATTACAACAACTAACCTTTACTATATTTGAGATGCAGCCTTTTACAAATATTCCTAAACGCAGAAATTGAACTCTAACTTATGCATATGTATATGGTGAACACTGCTGCATTATACCTCTCTCTTAAAATCATTATATTCTATCTTGCCCATTATCTTGCTGAATAGACTATCCTGGTGACAAACTTTTACTAAGGTTGAGATGCAATCTTTTACAATTATTCCAGTACACACAATTTTGATCTTATCTTATGCCTACAGATATGACTAATTCTGCTATGATTCACCTCTTACATATAAAGTTTACTTGAAGACCATACATTTCAGCTTGGGATCAGCGAACATTTGTCATCACTTCAGAACTTGTCTGTTTTTCCTTCTTAACTCCTTGATCTGTTTAATGATTCCTTGCCCTTCTAGCTTTGGGCACATAGTCTTTGTAATGATGAGGGCAGACTAATCTCCTCCAGCTTTTGGCTGTGTCCTGGGCAGCTCAGACATAGGGTGATTTCAGACGATACGTGGCCCTTTGGCCCCGTACCGGAACCACCGGCTTCGTTCCCCACCGGGGTCACCCCGTAATGGCACAACAGATGTGCCGGGGGGATCCCGGCAGGGAAAGTGCGGGCGCCGCGTCGGGCTGAAAGTGCCGTGGCCCGGGATCCCGCCGGGGATCCCGGGCCGTGGCGCGCGGCCAGATGTGAATTTTCGTTGGTCCCGGCCCGGGGTCCGTTTGACCACGCTTCCCGGGACCTTCCCCGGCTAGCCCGGGAAGTGTGGTTTCAAACGGACCCCATGTGGGGATTCACCGTGGCGAACATCTGGCGCGCCGCAAACAGACGTTCGAGACACGGTGACCACAGGTGGGTATTCACCGTGATCTCGTAACGTCTGAAGACACCCATAGATGTTTTCATGTATGTTTCCAGTTGAGAAACTTGAGCAAAGACCCGAAGCCTGTCTTTATAGTAAAAGGCAAACTTAGCTGGAAACAGAAGCCAGTCTTTCAAGCCATTTTTATAGAACAGAGATAAATAATCTCTCCATTCTCTTCTTTTATTAAGCGTCTCTGAGGCAAGGACTTGGTAAAAGAAAATTTTATTCCCTTTGTATTTGAGATCTCTGGTTTTCCTGGCCAGGGCCAATATTGCTTCTTTGTCAGCGAATCTCAAACACTTGAATATTCTGGCTCGTGGAGGGTCCTGTTCACGTGGCTTGGGTCTCAGGGCTCGATGGGCCCTCTCAATTTCTATACTGTGTAGTTCAATATTGGCAGGGAAGGCCTGTTTTAAGATGTCAGCCATCAGCTCCTGCTTCACCACCGAGCCTTCTTGTTCTGGCACACCAAATATTTTGATATTATTTCTCCTGCTCCTGTTCTCTAAGTCTTCAATTTTATAGAGAAGGCTGGATACATGGCTTTCTATTTTTTTAATTTGGCCCACGTGCTTCTCTGCCACCTCTTCTTGCGTGCCAAGTCTGGTCTCAACCTCAGAAACCCTCTGTGCCATGGAGTCCATTTTTTAATTCATAATATCTGTAACTGCAAATACCTTCTCCAGCCCCGCCTTAATAGAGACTCTGTCAGCTTTGGCCACCTCGTCTTGCTGCTTAAGCATTTTAGTTAGATTTATTAAATAGGGAAGAGCATCTCCCTCCACCTCCTCCCTTTCAGGAGCAACGTTTTCCCGCTTTTCCTCCATCTTGCCTGTCTCCGTGATCAGCTGCAAGGGGTCCCTTCCCTTTACCTTGCAAAAGGCTTGGATCGAGTCACTGACCCCCTGTCTTTTAAGCTGAGGCTTGCGGTGGGACCTTCCACTCATTGGGGAGATACCTTTAAAAATTCTTAGCAGCCGGGAACCGTGTTTTTCCCCCCGTTTTTGCGCCAGGAGGGATGGAGACTTTCCCCGGTGCGGCTACTCTCCGCGCATGCCGAGTGCGCCCCCCCCCCCGACGTGCATGAGATTTGTGGGTTAGAGCAATCTCCCATGATCACAAGGATGTCTCAGCATATGCACAAGTGCTATTTGAACTTCCTCCCTCCCAGTACACGTGAAGTCACGTGGGAAAGCCACGTTTCCCCCATACTTGTTGTTGATGGTCCTGGAGAGAAACAGCGATATTGGACAGTCCCTAAACGTGGTACAAAGCAGAGCACTTCTCCAGCCGCCTGTGGATGCTTTAAAAATGGCGATCTTGCATGAGCAGCGTTTAGATGCTAATCTGCATCTGTAGTGCATGAGTTTGGGAATGCACATTCCAGAACCCTCGATGTCAGGGGTTCCGAAATGCAGATTAAGACACAGAGGTTTCTACGCGAAACGTGGCAGAGTCCTACACGTGTGTGTACTACGTTCAAGTTTTAATCCCAGGTTTTATTGCCGGTTCGCAGGAGATTTGTCTCGTGTAAAAACGCTCTGAGAGTGAGCCTAGAGGAAGAGAGAGGAGAGGGCGGCAGGCACAGGATGGATCCACAGCACAGATCCATAATTTAGACCCTCCCTGAGCGCATCCCTCCTCCTCTCCCGTCCGGGGCGTTTGGACTAATTTACCAAGTGGAAAAGGCCCCCATGCGCGGGAACAAAAACATACCTGGAAGCACCTGGATTTTAACCGTGCAATTCTCAATGGACTCGTTGGGAAAGGTGACGTAACAGGAACAGTTCCCCGAGTCGGCGAGCGTCAGCTCCATCAGCAGCAGAGACATATTGCCCTTGGGGATCTCCTCAGGGAATAGCTGAGTTCGTTTCTCAAACCTCTCGTCCCGATGCTCGGGATGGCTCTGCCCCTCGTGGAAGCTGTGCAGGATCTGATCCGAGTCGTTAGTGCCCGGCACTTGCCAGTTAATGACTTCAGGCTTCAGTCCAGCGTGTGGCCTCACGAGGCAGGGCAGGAGCACGGCTTGGCCTGCTCTCACTTCAATCTCCGCCTCTGGAAAAGAACAGAGGCCTGGTGTGACGCGGCCTGTCTTTCCAACCACTGTATTAGCTTCACGATGCCAGAAACTCCCCGTCCCCAGGACACCACCCCCAAAGGGGAGAACTCGGTGAACATGGGTCCGTTCTAGCACCAGCGATGGACCGGATACTGGTCAATAACAGAAACAGGTCCCTGCTGAGGGGTTTTACAATCTAGGATCTAAGGGAGGGGAGAGAAGGGAGTGGGGAACAGTCACAAAGTGGAGAAGTCACAGGGCACCGCGCCCTTCGCTTAGTTACCGGGGGAAGGAGCCCACCCCGCGTGACAGGACAACAGAGAATCTCATTAACTGCACTCCCCACCCACAGTCGCGCCGTGTGTGCAGGGGAGAGGGAGCAGGATTACACCCGGCCAGCAGCCGCCTTACTGGTTCCTGCTCCAGCCGGCAACACCGAACTGGCAGGGGCAGTTTTATGGATTGAATTATCCCTTTTGGACACATAGCTGTAATTTTCGGTTTTAAATGTGGATCCGTATTTAAATCTATTTAAAAATAGAAAGTAATACATCCTTTTTTAAAAGCAGTCCAGTGGCCATTTTGCACCATGCACAGCTCTCCGCACGTGCCCCCTTGGCCGATAGGGTGGCAGCAACACCACCATCGTTTTGGGAAAGGGCACAGATGCACAGAACTGTCTGGCAGCCGGGTCCACACGTGCAGTTCTATCGATGTATGGATCATCTTTAGTCTGTGCAGTTAATCTTTATTTATTATGGATTTTAAACCAAACCGCAACCAGCATCTTTGCCAAATTTGCGGTTCGGTATTGATTGAACCGTAATGGCCCATTGCGAGCAGTTATGGATCAAATCCGAACCCGAAGGGCCACTCCTCCTCCTTGGGGCGGGATGCTGGAAGCACCAAGACCCGCGAGGACAGAAATGACGCCTGCGTAACAAGCTCACTATCTGTGCCAGCCAGATTCCAGAGAAGCCGGGCCCGTGCCAGACGATGGTGCGGCCCCTGCCTAGCACAAAACCGTTTGATGGACGCAAAGGAGTTCAGAGAATCTTTTAATTGAACCAACGCCCACAGACAAACCCATTAGAAAAAGGAAAATGTTCCCATAATTAATTTTTTGATGCTTAATGAATGGTAACATGCCTTCAGGGGGGTGGTGCTCCTTCATGGGCCTTGTGTTTTGGGGGTCCCCACCCTGAATCTTTGCCGGCGCTCTGGCTGCAGCTCCCTGCTCCGTGTGCCGGGACTTTACACTAGTGCTTCTCACACAGGACGTGCTGCTATTGCCAGTTTATTCACAGGCGCCTCTAGACGGCCCCATGCGGCTGCACATCCCCGCCAGCCCGGACCCAGCCCTGCTCCTGAGCTCCAGCTTGTCTAGAAGGCTGGACTCCAATGAAGCGCATTTCAGACAGGAGAGATGCTGAGAGGAAGTGCCCGACTCTTTCAGAGAGTCACAAGGCTGGAAGGGACCATCTAGTTCAGCCCCCGGCAGCACTGCAGGACCTGCCACACCTAGGGGGGCCTGATATGGATTGAATTCTCCCTTTTGGATACATAGCTGTAAGCCTCACTTGCTCACCATCTGTGGTGGAGGCGGCAGCGGCAAAGCGGGCTCCGAGGAGGGCAGCTTCAGGGATGACACCGGTGGGGGAAATAAGGACTGTAAGTGGCTGCTGCTCCTCACCTTCCCCCCCCCTTTGCTGGACACCCCCCCTCCCCAGCCGGCTCTAAAAGCAACGCCGACGGCCGCGGCCAAAGGGTGCGGCCCTTCGGGGCTCGGAGGGGAAACCCCTTGTGATGTTGTGTAGATTGTGGGGGAGTATTGGTGTGGAGATGGTGGGGCTAGCTCCCTCCAGTGAGAGAGGAGTGGGGCTGGCCAGGTGTTCCCTGGTGGCAGCGGGGGGCAGGAATGATGGTTGTGGGATCTCCCTCGTTGTGGGGGGAGGTGTGGAATGAGATATTAGTGGGGTTAAATATGTGACAAATGTATTTTTAGTATATTATGTTAGTTATGTATATTGTATGGAACTGGGTCCCCTGTGTGGGAATACACCCAGGAATGTATTTTCTTGTAAGCCGCCTCGAGTTGCCGTAAGCGAGTGAGTGCGGGATATAAATTAAATGGAAATGAAACAAAATATGGAAATATGCAAATTGTGAGATTACACTTATGAGAAATACAGCTTGCAGGGTTGCAGTGGCACCACAGCAGACCTGCAACCTGTATTTCTTATAAGTGTCCTCTAAAACGTGCATATCTGGCCACCCTAGCTACACCCTAACCATCTGCACAGAGAAATCCCACCAATAGCTACAAGTCGAGATTGGGACCAAGCACAGCACACCAACAACGCTGATGCTACAGGAAGAAAGGGGGGGGGGGGGGGCACTGTTGCAAAATCAGTTCCAGATGACATCACCTTTTTGCACCAACAAACGCTAATGACCGCTAGAGGCACTGGGAGTAGAGATAGTGAGTTAGTGAGAGTGTCATGCAACCTTTTCTAATCTCTGCTTCTAAGCCCCGTCCCAGGTGGGATGTGCCCAGAAAGCTCCTACTGGACTTCCTACTTCTTCCTGACCTTTCTCCATTATTCCTCTCTTCTCTCTCTGACCTTCAACATGACCAGCCACCATGCTGGGGGCAGCTAGCTAGTAAGGACTAGGGATAGGCCTTTCCTATCACAATGTATTTCTCAATAAAGTAGTTTACTTTAATCTAGAAACAATCTCCAAGGTGTCAATTACTACTAAGCTGTTGCTACTAACAATTCAAGCTGCTTTTTGCTTTTGTTTCTTTTTGGGGGATTTTTGTTTTTCTAACCATTAACAAGAAAAATTATCCCAACAGGCACATGTGTTGCTGGGGGTGAGGGACACTTCATTCTGTAGCAACAAATATAAAAACACCATAAAATATATCCAACTCCATGTTGAAGCTATTCAGATTCCTTGCTCCTACAACAGCCCCTGGAAGCTTATTCCAGTCGGTCACTGCTCGGACTGTTAAAAGCCTTCTCCTAATTTCCAGCCTATCAATACCCGGCTTGGATCCATCCGTTCTGGTGCCCACGCTCCCCTTTAGTTTGAACAAATCTTCCCCTTCTGTCAGCCTGGCATCAATTAGCCAGAGCGGGGAATCCAACTCACCTGCCAGCGGAAGAATGAAAACTGCCAGGCACAGAGACAACACATCGCGTAGCGGAGCAGCCATGGGGGCAGAATTCATGTTTAGATGCCCTTCAACCTGTTTGTTTTTAAAAATAAAATAAAATGGGGCACTGTTAGAGCTCTGCAAACTGTGGCTTGGGACCCCACGCAGAGTGGCCCTCTCTGCGGAGCGGGTCCCAATTCCTAGTGAGAGTTTGCACGTCTGGGGCCACAAGATTATATTGACCTCTCAAAATGGGCTCCTGTGGGATAAAGCTTGGGGGTCGCTGGGCTAGAGACATCAGCTCCACCCCCAGGAATAGGGATGAGACGCCCATGCCAAAGCTGCAGGCCGGGATACGACAGGGCATGTACAGGACTGGAGCGCACCCTGCTGTGCAGACAGGAACGTCCAAGAAGGAATCGAATAGTGAAGCACCAGTGCGGGGCACACCCCAGACTCCAGACTCGAACCCGGCACAGAAGGATTCAGGGTGCGAATAGTGCACCAGCAAGGAAGCATTTTGGGGTCAGACAGAAAAACTGGGATCCACTAGGAACTTGAACTCTCTAGTTAATTCAGTAAAACATCTCACTATAGGTCCCAATTACACCCCCCTAAGGCCAAGCGGGGTGGGGGTGGGGGGATCTGCCAGTGCTTTCGGAACGGAATTTTCACGGGGGGGGAAGAACTCAAAGGGCACTTTTACCCTTTAGTTAAAACATTAACATAAACTCATACAAATAAAGGGATGTTACCCGACCGGTATTTTAATATTCAATGTTTGTGATTTAAAGAAATTTAGCAGCCCTGAATCCTCGACCCCCGTTATCAATGTTAGAAGCCCCTCTAACCCCTCTATGAGCGCCCCCCCCGGGACTGAATCAGTGCCCACTCGCCCGGTCTGGGCAGGGGTTGCCCGCGGGCACGCTGCTAGGCTAGCCGCCTGGGCAGCCCCATCTCGGACATTCATTCATTCCTTCCTTCCCAGGGGAGCGAGCGGCTCTCCCTTCCCGGGAAGGAGAGGAGACTTCCCCACCTTCTCCTCCCATTCCTCAACGCTTGGCTCCCTGGTGCCGGAGCTACATGCCCGGGGAATCCTGTGCCCCACGCTCCAATCCCAATCCCCTCCTCTGCAGCCCAGGGTTTCAGGGGCCATGTGAGGGGCCCCAAAGGCCGGCCGGTCGGGACTCACTAGAATGGGGGTGTGTGGGTGAAGGGCGGCTGGTTACTTACCTGCATCTTGACTGTGTCAGCTCAGCTCCGGCCAGGGATTCCCAGGAAGTTTAACCCCAGCCCCACGAGGAGCCCGGGGCGTGTGTCAGTCTCCAGCCAGGGCGATGTGCCTGGGCGCTGGGGTGGCCTGTCGAGGAGGGGCGTAGCTAGGTTGGACTGGGCCCAGGGACAAGAAATGGACTTTGGCCCCCCCCCCTGCCCATCACCATAGACTCCCCTGCCCCTCTCCCTCCCCTCTTTCCTCACCTCAATGTTCTTATTGCATAAAACTGTCAACAAACATACTTATTAAATTAAATTAAATATTATTAGGCTGATAAGGAAAGCAGGAGACTGGGGATTAAAGAGCCACCTTCTCTGCACCAAGCTGCCCCCCCTCCCCACCTGCCAGCTCCACTTTAAAGGTTCCCCTGAGAAAAGTCCTATTTAAATTCCCATCATTCAGGGGGCGGGGGAGGGACAGTATCTCCCCACACCTTGGGAGTTTGTAAAAAAACACAACCTAATAAAGTGGCTCATTGTTCCTTAGCACATCTGAAGACTGCTCCCTCCTGTTCACAGAGGACCAGCCC
>QEPC01000343.1:45065-59677 GCA_003113815.1 Sphenodon punctatus
GAGAGTAAAGAGTCTGTAAACGGGAAGGATCGGGCCCTTGGAGTGACAAGAAGTTTCATTATGGCACACTTGAATTAACCAGTGAGAGAAACTGATTCAAGAGAACTGTGCGCAAGGGAAACTGAGTCACTCAAACCCGGTAAAGTAGGGGGTGTTGAACCCCAGCCCCGTGACACCCCCCATCCCTGATCTAAGAAGATTTCAGCCTGTTTAAACCAAAGGGCTCGTAGCTTGAGCGGCCAGCTGACCAGACTTGTCAAAGGAACAGATGGGATCCCTTTAAAGACAGAGTTCAGCCAGGTCAGGTTGCGACCCCGACAGTCAAAACACAGACGAGTCCAAGCTAGGTCACCGAGAGAGGCAGAAGGCTGCGTAGCGTGAACTACGGAGGGATGAGAGGGATGCTCTTTGGAGGACGGAGGGAAACTTGGCAGAGAGCCCAAAGAAACCCACGTAAGCGTTTCACCCCATTTCCAGGCAAAGCAGTAACACGTGGCTCATCAAGATTTTAGCCAGGTGTCCAGGGTTTTAATAATCCAAGATCATGTGCACATCCACCCCCCTGCGCCCCCCATATAGAGTGCAGACATAAAAAAAAACCTCCCATACTTCCATGCAGCCATGCTAGAGTACAGATTATTAATTATTAATTATTAATTATTATTATAGCACCAGCAATGTACCTGGTGCTGTACAATCAGTAGTTGAGGCAGGTCCACTTCTACCCCAAGGGGCTGACAATTTAAAAAAGACAAGGGAGAGGGGGAACATAGGTCTTTTTGACACAGACATCACCCACCCACGAACACCCATAAACACTCTTCGGACAGGTGGGAGAGAGTCCCGACCCACCCACCAACACCCATGGAGCAGCCGGGAAGGAGCCAGCATGCTCCGTGGGTGGAGGTGAGTGGAGATGGGTGTTCAACACCCACCCGTCCGTGTAAAAACCAAAACACCCACACCCACGGGGATGTGTCCGCTGAAACCGCCGAGAGAGGGCTAAAGAGGCCACGCAGGTGCCGCCAAGAAGACACACCCACCGGGGGAGACGCCGGCTGCCCGGCTGGGAGCCCTTAAAGGAGAACCAAACCATGACAGGTGTGTGCCGGCTCCCAAGATGTCTGGAAGGAAAGCCGCCGACAAGACGAAAGGAGCCAGCACCACGACACGTACGGGACGGGACAGGGTAAGCAACGGGACCACGGGTCGCCCAGGGGAGGGGGCCAGCCCAACGGCACAGTGGGGGGGAAGGTAAAACGGCTCTTCACAGCACACCTCTCCTCCCGCCACAGGGCCGAGGGCATAGCGCACCGGTGACTCCGCCTGCATCCCCCCAGCCCACCACATCCATGGGGAACAGGGATGGGAGCACTACCGACAGCGAGGTAAGAGCGAGGGTACCCCAACAACCAAGGAAGGGGGGGCCCACACGCCAATACCAGAACCCATCCTGAGAGAACACAGGGCGGGCAGCTGACAGCTAACCATTACACCCCCCCAGGAGAGCACCCACACACAGGAGCAGCGCTCCACCGGGGAGACGGCCGAGGAGGGCCTCCGTGACAGTCAGGCAAGCCTCCGGTGCCCCCCGGGGGGAGAGGGGAGGGATCAGCCAATGGGTGCAAAAGGGGGCTGTGGGACAGATGCTAACCCCCATGCAATACCCCCAACAGGAGACGACCACCTCCACTGTCACCACATCCACCGGGTGGGCCCCAAGTCGCCAAGCTGGAAGGCCCCCCACACGCGGTACCTAAAAGGGGGAGCCCTGGTTGAGGCAGGAGACCAGGGACTTCATATGCGTGCGGGGGGACGAAAAGGTCCAGCATGACCTGGTGTGCAGCTACAAGACCAGACAGGTCTATGAAGCCATCACCCAGGAGATGCAGCGGCAGGGGTACAATAGGGATGTCACCCAGTGCATGCAGCAGGCAAAGGACTTGAGGTCCGGATACAAGTATATCAAGGACAACAATCCTTGCCATGCGCCGTGCCATGCGCACAATGGAGTTCCGTGACGAGCTGGACAGATTCCTCTGCATGGATGGGAACATCATTGTTTCCTGCATACACGGCACCGCCTTCGCCAGGGGCAGAAAGAGGGTGAAAACAACACACACCCCTGCCCGACTCCTCGGAGCAGGGGGGAGAACGCTGCCCCCTGGTGAGGCCAGCCAGGATGCAGGAGGGGACAGCCCCGGTACACAGGGGGAGGAGATGCACTGGGAAACCGCTCACTGTAACATCACCTTCCACATGTGCCCACAAAACCCACAGGGGCACAGGCCACAGGGGGACGGGGGGTGCTCGCAGAGCGGACGGACACCCGGGACGCCTCCCAGGATGCAGAGGAATACGATCCAGGTAGGAGCACAACCACGGCCCCAGGGGCGTGGGGCGGCCAGCAGGGATCAACTGATGCAAGACCGTTCCCATTACAACTCAAGGGTGCCTGGAGGTTCATGAGGAGGAGGTCCCGGAGGAAGAGGTGGTTGAGGAGGAACCAGTGGCACCCCCGAGACCTGCTTATCAGGACGATGGTAGGACAAGGCGGACAAGGGTAGGGCTGAGGGTGGTGCCGGGGTGATGGAGTAGCATACAGGGCACAGAGAGAGTCCCCCGAGCAAGACACTCACCATGCAATACAGGGAAAGGCTGAGGGCCACCACGGTAGGGGAACGGAGCACCACGGGTCATCGCCCCCGGACAGGCATGCAGATGTTGGGTCACAAGGGAGGAGGGACCATGAGACATGCCCACAATGGGGTGCTGGGACAACACGACCCCGGGAGAAGGCGCGCCCATATGGGGCCACCACTGTGGTCTGACACAGAGGATGGGACTATGGGAAACCCACCCTAATGACCGTCATCCACCCAGGGACAGACACGGAAGGGGGGCAGGCAGTTCTCGTGGTCTAACAGGTGCACCGCTAGGGGTACAGGGTACGGAAATGGCAAGCAATACAACCCATGGGGTTACATGTCTTACACAGAAGAGCGACCTGGTCCTGCCAGGGGTGCTGCCACCAGCAGTGCAGAGAGGAATCGGGAGATACGGGTCAGGAATCAGAGGAGGAGAGAGGACCTGGGCAGGGAACTGCTGGAGGAAACCAGAAAGTTAGCCAAAGTGCACTGAGAGGAGCTTGCCCTCACCAGGGAGGTGCAAAGAGGGAAGGGGGACAGGGACCGGGAAATATTGGCAGCAATGCTCACCTGGTCCCGCACTGAACACCTGTGGGACAGGTGCCAGACTGCCACCCTCCACCGTGAGCTGCGCCTCGACGGGGCTGAGAGGGCGAGGGCCCATGGCACGCTGGAAGGGACAACCGCATGGGCCCTTGACCTCATGGGGGAGGCAGTGGGGCTCCTGCGGTGAGAACCCCTGTGTGACATGGGTCCTCCAGGCATGGATGGAGAGGTGGCAGCTGACTATCACCACCGTGCCCTTCCACAGGTGCATGTGCCCTCTCCCCAGCACTTCGGCCAACCCTGGTTTCCCCAGCAGCACCCCTTCCCTGGCCTCGTGCACAGGGTCCCTCCCCCACATAGCCCCACAACTACAGCCTGTGGGGCCGCCCTTCCAGCCTGCACCCCTCCCGGTTCCTCAACAGCTGCCTCCGAGACCACTCCTCTGGGAACCATGGCCTCCTGAGAACATCCCAGAACCCCCAGGTGAACAACCGCCCATGCCGCCCGCCCCACCAGCTCTGGTAAGCCAGGTCTCATATCTGTCTCTAAAGGGGAGGTGGGGAGCCACCTATCGAACAGCGGAGGGATGGGTGGAGGTGATGCAACATAGGGATCCATGGAACCCCCAGAGGTGCTGTGGTGACCTCCCAGGTACAAGAGTCAGTCTCACCGTGTGTTCTTATATTGCAGGGTCCAATCCTTCAGCCCGTAGTGGAGTGACTGGTGGATGACGTACAGGCCGGGCCGTCAGACCACCACTCGCAGCAGACAGCGGTAGCAAAGGCCTGCAGGGTGTCTAGCCCCGGTGGAGCGCCGAAGCGGGGACGTGGCAGGCCCCAGAAGAATTGACCCCATCCCCTTGTACATAATCCCCAAATAAACAAATATTATACAGTACCTCTATGCCAAATGTGAAGGGGGCTGCATGCGTGGGGAGGGGGTTAGAGGTGGACCTATGGGGTCCTGCCGTGTGCTATACAGGTGTGGGACCTATACCGCTCCTGCCTGCCAGAAGGTGGTGGGGAATCGAGAAACCACCCATGAAAGTGTACAGGCCTGCACATCGATACCACAGTTGCACAGCCCAGGCTAACCGCCAGCCGGTGACAGCCCAAAGCCAGTAGCGTTACTATTGCCACGGCTGCAATCAAGTATGTGACCCAGCTAAGCGGGACGCTGCTCATACAGGACAGGGGAACCCCTAGTACCAAACCAAGAAACACACGGAGCATGTAATTGGGTCGTATCGGTGTTTATTAGTTCGGGTTACACAGGCTGTGAAGGGTGGGGTGCAGTCATATGCCAGGGTTAGTTGCCTGCCATCTGGGCAACTATGCGCCTACAGAGAGCATCCCTGTTCTCCTCTGATATGCACCGAAGTGCCCCACCCTGGACATGTTGGTACAGGGGCACGGGACTCGTTTGCTGCACCGGTGGGGGGTTGTTGAGGGCAGCTCCTCCGGTCTCGCGGATATTATGCAGGATGCAGGCTGCCAGGACAAGGATGGGGGTATGCTTGAGATCGAACTGGCTCCTGTTCGTGAGTAGGTGCCATCAGTCTCCAGGGTGAACCATCCAAACCGGTTCCGCACCTCTCCAGGGGCAGACGTGTGCCGGAAGACCGGTCTGCAGGAGGTAATGATCCATCCATGACAAGGGCACAGCTGATATCTCCCCCATTAATGGATCCCCCACCTCAAGACTGGTGCAAAAAACCCAACAAGACCCACGGTTTTCCCTCCCTCGTGTTGGGCCGATGACCATTTGAGACAGGCCCATGGTTGCCATGGCAGCCGTGAACTCGCACACCACCCCTCTGAGACTGGCGTCGGCATGGATATTGACGTCCCCGAAGACTAATGTCTTTGGGGACCATAACACCAGCTCTGCCAGAGCGTGCAGGGATCCCGCTGGACAGGTAGGTGCACGGTATACCAGCAATATTCCCTATCTGTCTCCCGCCAGATCAATCACAAGATGCCTGACGGACTGTACCGGATACCGCCTGACAGACCACGAGTCCCTAAAACCAATGGCTACACGACCACCACCACCTCGTCCCTCTGACCATGGCTGATGCTGCATGGAGTACCCAGCTGGAACAAGGGCAGCCAGAATAATCCCCGACTCACTGTCCAGCCAGGTCTCTGTAATGCACACGAGGTCGGCTGCCTGGTCCAGGGGTGGCCCCCTGACCATGAACCACCTCACTAGCTGCCTGGGTGATAGTGAGAGGGACAGGCACCCAACATCTGCCCCGTCTCAGCTCAAACATCCCCCCCAAAAGGGACCATCACAACCCCAATGGCTGCAGCCTCCTCCCCGCCCCGCAAGACTCCTCCTGGCTGCCCCACCTAGGTTGCGAGGGAGATCCCCACTCCCCCAAATGCCCACATATTGATAGGGAGAAAATTGCCAGACATAAAAAAGCAGAGGTATAAAAAAAACAGGGCTGTTAAGAATGTGTAGAAGACATTTATTTATTAATTTATTTATTTTTAATTTCTATCCCACCTTGCCCTAAAAAAGGCTTGGAGTGGCTCACAACCTATAAAACCCATAAAACAATAATACACAAAATGCCCAGCCTTCCCACAGTGACTCTGCAGGAAACCTACAACTATTGGTTAGGGATGGGACTCTTGGTTTTAACCCAAAGTGGCCAATAATGGCCACTGCGAGGGATCCAGGAAATCAATGCGGTCCAGATGCCCCCACAGCTGCAGAGCCACTATCCGTTAGAGACAGGCTGGTAGAGGACGAGGAAGTCAATGTCCAGCGATGGTTTTTTTGAGCAGAAGCCGCACCACTGCCTCTTTGAGGCAGCCTGGCATCCTGCTCTCCCAAAGGGAGGCATTGACCACCCCAGCCAGCAACGGTCCAAACATCTAAGCCAGCCAGGACGGACATGGGTCCAGTTCACAAGAGGTGGCCCCGACTGCCCTAAGGACATCCCCCGCATTGGTGGGAAACACCCACTGAAACTGATCCCATCATGGCCACTTTCGGTTAAAACCGAGAGATCCGATAATTGGGCAATTATTGGATCGGATCTTCCTGCTGAAGTCAATGGGAAGACCCAGGGGGAAACCTCCGCCCACCTCACCCCACTCCTGGCCTTGGAGGGTGGGGATCCATTACCCCAAACTCCCCCACCCGCCGGGGTACTGCCGGCGCCATTTTGGATTAGGGATGCAGAGGCGCAGAATGACCTTGGCGGCCATTTTGTGCACGGGCCCTGCTGATACAGCAGCGTTTCTCAGAGCTCCAGACCGGCAATGCTAAGTAACTTTATAGGGGCCCTGGGGGTGGGGGTGTTAGGGGTAATGGATCCTCACCCCCACCCTCCGAGGCCAGGAGTGGGGTGGGGGGATGCCCGGGATTTTTCCCTCTCTCAGCTCCCCTGTGTCTCGGAGTCAGAGGGTGGTTCTTTTCCCCATTGATTTCAATGGGAAAAAGACCAGACACGGATAAAGCCGATTATTGATATGAGATCCACGACACAGGGGACCCGAAACCGAAAGAAACGGAAACCAATCATTTGCCCTGAGTCCTACCCCTAATATTTGTAATCAGCGCTATGTTGCGTCAGGCAATGGGGGGGGGGCGGGGTGTAATTGATACTGGGCCTCACTGGACAGTGATATTTTGTACTGTCGGCTGCGTCTGGACCAGGGCACGAATACATTGTATTGCTGTGTTTTGCAGTTGCCACAACCAGGCTACGTGTAGGGTGTTATCGGCTGGGAGTTCCCTGGGTCGGTTGTTTGCAGCAAGCCCAGGTTTACCGTCTGGGCAAGGACTGTGCTTGGGGACCCCCACGTTGCGGGAAGGGCTCATGGAGGTGGAAAGTCTTTTCAGGAGAGACACCCCCCCACCCCCACCCCTGTCTCTCACTCCTGAGCCACGCAGCCGCTACAAGATTCCCGGATGGGAGCTGCAGCGGGGAGACCAGAAGGGACCACTCTGCCCATCTCTCCTGCCCAATGCAGGCTAGGCAGGGGCTGTCTCGCACACACCTTGCTGCTCTGCCTCCGAGGGCCGTGGAGAGCATCCCCAGGATGACGCTCGTTGGGTACCACTAGGAGACAGCTCCACTGAGCACTTACGCCTCCGGCAGATGCTTAGCAGGCAGACGAGCCACAGAGGCACAGCCACGGCAAGAACCAGCCTTAGCATCGCGACAGGCGTCCGTAACTGCGCTGCTGGGGGAGGGAGAAAAGAAATCGTTAACCACCCGAGAATTCATAGAATAGGAAGGGACCTTGAGGGGCATCTAGTCCAGCCGGCTGCTTGGAGGCAGGACGCCAACTGCTACAACATCCCTGATGGGGGACTGCCCAGACTTGCTCTGAAAACCTCCAGCAGATTTAACCTCCCAAAGCAGCCAGTTCCATTGCTGCACAGCTCTTACGCCTGCTTCTGTGCTGGGTGCCACCATCCTCTCCCTCCCTGCCTCAGACAGCGGCCCACACATGTACCGGAGCTCTGGGGCTGGGTGGAGGCAGCTTGAGTTGCCATGGGGGGGCTAAAATCCTAGAGCCCATTAGTTCTAATCCTGCCCTCTGTAGCCAGTGTCACGCAGAACAGTTCTTTGCCATCTTTTGCGGGGGGGCAGCCCTTTAGATATCCGAAGATGGCTATCCTGTCTCCCCTTAGTCTTCACTTTGCTGGGCTAAACACACCCAATTCCTTCCACCTGTCTTTCAGGGACCCAGCTCTAAAAACAACAACAGTAATAATAATACCCTGGAGAGAGCAGTTTGTATCATGGCTGTAGTCCATACAGAGTCACTTTTCAGAGTTCAGTGTAACTGCGTTTCAGACAGGGCTAATCAACCTGAGTTTGTTCAGTGGAAACCCTGGTGCTGAGTAGCTCTTCTCTAGCCCCAAACCACTTCCTCCTTGTTGGCCTGCGCTCCGGACGATGCAGAGAGAAGGCCGGTGGCACCACTCACACTGGAGGCAGACGCAGTGGGGTGTGTGTGTGTGGGTGGGTGGCACGTATGGGGGCCAGGCTTGGGGGGGAGGCCAGTACACTTGGGGTGTGTGTGTGTCTCAAGCAAACTACTCACCACCACCACCCCCAGCAAGATAAATTCCCTCCTGTCTCTGTCTAAAGGTTAGAGTCCACCCAGGCCAGCTCCTGCCTTAGACTCGTCGCCCAGAGTCGGAGCCTGCTCTGACTCTGAGCGACTGAGGCAGGACCGAGGCGCTTGGCTGGGAGAGCGTCGCCCTCGCCTCTGCCTGACTGCGCAGTCAGCGCTCCTGTCTCTTATACACATCTAGATGTGTATAAGAGACAGCAGCGCGGCTGCTCCCCGCACCCCCACCTAACCCACCCTCCTGCACCCCATCCTCTCCCCCTACAGCCCTCACTCCATCTCCCCAGCCCCTCCCATCTAACCCCCCTTCCCCCCCAGCCCTGCGCCTATGCAAGCCCCCACCTCATCTCCCCCAGGCCCTCCCACCTAACCCCACCTGCACCCCATCTCCCTTCACCCAGCCCTCTCTGAACCCCTTCCACCTAAATCCCCCCACACTCCAAGTCCCTGCAGGGGGTGCAGGTGGGGAGGGGCTGGGTGGTGCAGGTGGGAGGGCCTAGGGGAGATGAGATGGGGGCTTGCATATGAGCAGGGCTTGGGGGCAGGGGGAAAGGAGGGTTCGATGGGCTTATGCAGCACTTTACTGTCAGGCCCTTGCCCAGGGGGCTTACAATCTAAGATGAACAAGGGAACACAGGGAAAGTCCAACACATGCATATTCCCATTTTACAGATGGGGAACTGAGGCTGAGAGGTTGGGACTTGGCCAAGGCCACCTAGTGAGTTCACAGCTAGGGCAGGATTTGAACCTTGGCTTCCCAGGTCCAAGTCCAGCCCCTCCTCCACTACACCCCACTGGGAAGACAGGGCACATAACAGCACAATTCGAGCTAAACGTACAAGTTTCTTATCGGCAGCAGCAGAGCTTCTTGCTCGTGGCTTGGGATTTATTTATTAGGTTAAATTCATTTGCTTTTTAAGTAGCTGAATTCTAGTTAGGTGCCTAAAACTCTTAGGTCCCTTGACTCCCTTGGGAAGGCTCAGCCGTTAGTGGGATGCTATGCTCTGCCTGCGAGGTCATAGCGCATGGAACACAGAACCTCTTCAAATTGCAAATGAAGCCCACAATTCCACTTACTCTGGAGTAATCCCATCGAAATCCTCCGACTTGAAATAATTATTTTTTTAAAATATTGTTCTTAGCTCCTGTTGCAGATACCCCACGCCATCGTCCATGGCCTCACACTAATGGGAACCGCGGCTGATCTAACGAGAGCAATTGGTCGCCCAGGAAGTGCGTCCATCTAGGTGAGGTTTACCACCACGTCGCTCAGCTACACTGAGCAGCAGTGACCGCCCCAAGGCTGCACCATGGACAGGAAATGGGAAACGTTGGGCCAAATCTCTCTTTGCCCCGATGCCCCTCGGTGCTGCTCTGGTCTCAGTGTCTAGGAGGACGGTCTGGGTCTTTGGCTTTGAAAAGGGGCCAAACTTACACATTACACCGGTGCTCCGGACTCTGCACTGGTTGCCCATAGCGAGCCGAGCCAGGTTCAAGGTTTTAGTGTTGATCTATAAGGCCCTTTACGGTCTGGGCCCCTCATACCTCAGGGACCGCCTCGCCCTCTGCGCCCCAGGGCAGCTCCTGTGGTCGGCCGAGGGTGCCTTCTTGGAGGTCCCCCACGTAAAGCGGGGGGCCACAATGGAGAGGGCATTCTCGGTGGCCAGGCTGCACCTTTGGAACTCCCTGCCGGAGGAAGCCCGCCTGGCCCCCAGCCTGCTAACATTCCGGTGGTATTCTAAGACCTGGCTGTTCGCCCAGGCCTTTGGGGAGGGGGGCTTTGTTTTCTTCCCCCTACCTTGTTTTATGGTTTCTCTGGCCCTGTTTTAAAAAGTATTTAACATTGATTGTTTTAAATTGTTTTTATATTGTTTGACGTTTTATTGTTGGAAGCCGCCCCGAGCTGTGTACAGGAGGGTCGGGGTACAAATGTCTTAAATAAATAAATAAATAAATAAACAAACTTACTGGGATGAAATCGAGGCACAAAACCAAGCTTTGTTTGAAAACGTTTAGACTTCGATTCAAAGCAACCGACGGACTGAATTCCATTTGCCCCCCGGGGCTCTGGCTCTGGGTGTCGTGTGTCTCCACTCACACAAAGCTGCTCTAGTCAAGTTGTTGTTGAAGCCCTGCTTGTCGACCGTTGGTCCCAGGGCCTGGACGTACGTACATAGTTTCTCTGCCATTAAACAGTTCGCTCCCTCCCAAGCAGGCTGTGTCTGGGTGAGTTCTTGACTAGGCCTGACTCTAACCAGCCTACTCCTGACACGGTGTCCGACCGTCCCTGCTTCTTCTGAAGCAATCTGCCCTGAGTCGAAGGCTGACTTGTTAGAAGAACAAACCAACTGAAAGGGAGAAAAAGGGAAGGGGGACCAGAAGGCCCCAGCCTGCTGCCTGTGCTGCAGCCGAGAGCAGTGCCTGGCCCCTGCCGACAGACAGACAGACACTCTGTGTGGAACCGTGCCCTAAAAGTGCTTGGACAATGGAACTGGCAGTTGCTCAGGGAAGTTGTGAAATCTCCCCACGTTCATTGCGTTTTCTCTATTGCAGCTGCAGCAGGGGCTTCGGGGTGGGGGGTAAGTAGTGACAGGATCCAGGACCAAAAGTCACTCCCCGGGGAATCTCCAAGCTCCAGTCTCTTTATTTCCCCTGCTCACCATGCCCATCACATTATACACTCCGACAGTCCATACATTCTCAGCAGCTTCACAGGGACTCACAGCTCCGCTAGCTGGGTCCGGACAGTCCCTCCTGTAGCCAGCTACACCTTCAGCTCAGACACCACCTGCTGAGCTGAGCTATTATTATTATTATTATAAGCATTTATATAGCGTCAGCAATGTACCTGGTGCTTTACAAAAAACAAGAGAGACACGGTCCCTGCCCGAGTGCTCACAATCTGGCCAGAGTGCATGTAACCCTGATCTGCAAGTTCCAAGTCTCTTTCACTGAGCTCTCTGATCAGCAACTCTCTCCCCACTGACCTCTCAGTTCAGACGTTTAGGCTTTGGGCTGGCCTGCCGCACCCAAACCCAGCGGGGAGGCAATCCGGCGTGACCCTCCAGTAGTACTGTCACTCCACTGTTGGCGCTAGCGCCCTTAAAGGGCCGGAGGGATCTCAGGCACTACCACAGCCACCGATGGGGGGGAAACACAATGACCATGGGGCCCTGGATATTTCCAAACCCCAGCTGGACGCAACGCTGCAGGTAGAAGGCATCCCTCCTTGGAGCAGGGGGGTGGACTAGATGGCCTCTTGAGGTCCCTGTTCGAACCTTACCATTCTATGAACTTTTTAAAAAACTGATCTTGTTTATTTATTATTAATTATTATTATTATTATTATTATCATTAATAAGTATTTGTATAGCGCTGGTGATGTACCTGGTGCTTTACAAATATCGAGTATAGTCAGGCTTACAATCTAAGAGAGACAAGGGAGGGGAGGGGAACAGAGGGAGAGTCAGGAAGACTTGCACGTGCTCCGCTTAGTCACAGTGGGAAAGGGGACCCTTAGAAATTCAGGAAGCAGACTAAGGGGGTGAGGATCTGGAGAAATCCTGATGGGTGAGGTAGGTTTTCAGGAGGGATTTGAAGGCTGGGACTGAGGGAGGGAGCAGAGCAAATGTGTCCAGGGAAGGAATTTCAAAAGGAAATCCTTAAAATCTAGCCTGTTTTTTAAAAGTTTACCGTCTGTCTTGGGGTCAAACTGACCCCAGCGAGTACAAAAAGCATTAAAATATGTTAATTAGTAGCTCTTCAAGTTTGAGCTTTTAGGACATTGTCACAGACACCTCTGGGCATAACATACTAAAATTTCAGCCTAATACCTCTTGCCGTTCATCTCCTGTAAACAAAAAAGTGGCATTTTTCAAACGGACCCCAGGTTTCCATTGAGTTTGCCTATTGGGGTCAAATTGATCCCAAGCCAATGCATTTCAATTGGGGTCAAATGGACCCCAGCTTAAAATAAACCAAAATAAACAGTTTTCAAGGACCATTTAGATAGCAAGGGGACATGGAACTCAAGACCACTTCAGACTGGCAGCAGCAATTAAAATTAACCCCTTCACTGCTATTATTTTGTGCCTTTGTATTGTGGCTGGAAAAAAACCCATGAAAATATGCTAAGTATTGGGTCTACAACTTTGAGCTTGCAGCACATTGTCACTGGTACCTCTGGCCATAACATACTCAAATTTCAGCCAGATATCTTTTATCGTTTGTCTCCAATGGCCAAAAAAGTGCCAGGGTGCAAGCGCACACAAGGTGTCAATGGCGTTTTCCTATTTGGTTTTACACAAACCTTTGCTGTCTCATTTATCAGCTGATCAGGTAATGGTAGGTTTCATTTCTTCAGCCTAAGTTTAAGTTTCCCTTCTGGGGTCAATTTGTGGAGGCAAGAAGTCAGGGAATGTTAGATTTCATTTCTTCAGCCAAGTTTTATGTTTCCCTTCTGGGGTCAGTTTGTGGAGACAAGAATCTTAGGCAAACAAAGAAATGCAAACAAGCCCTGAAGCATCCTAGGCAACAACAAAAGAAATGCAAATAGCAGGCTATAAAGGTGCTAAGTGTACTTAACTGTGCTTAGTAAAGTTTGACTATAAGGCACAGCCAGTAATTTGCATGAGAGAATTTGCCTTTGGGGCGAATTTGGGGAGTGAAAACAATCCCCATAAAACAGACTCTTTCATGTGTTTCTGTGTGTGTGTGCTCCCAGGGCTTTGTTTGAAGGTTTTGGGACACAGACTATGTTTTGGGGATAAATAGACCCCACCTATAATGGGTTTTTCCCATAGGGGTCATATGGACCCCAAGACACAGCGAGTGCAATTTTTTTTACAGTCAGAAGGTAAAGGATTCGACCATTAACGCAGGGCGTTTTAACGTAAGCATGAAATTGGCAGGTTGCAGTGATCTGCTGTGATCACAAAGAGGCATCAATGTTCCCGCGAGTGCCGTTTACATGACCGTCCCTACTGTGCATGGAAACAAAAGATCACGTGGTCCCCGTTCAGCCTCATTTCCCCGTCCCCGCTGCCGATGGTCCCAGTGAGAGAGCGCGAGACTGGACAAAAGCCACGAACACGGTGTGCAGAGCGGAGCGCGTCTCCAGTCGCCTGGGAACAGTTTCAAAACGGCAAGCGGAGGAAACGCGATCTTACGGAAACGGCGTTTCGATGTTAACTTGTGTCTTTATGGGATGAGTTTCGGAAAGCGCATCAAAAACCCACTGAGTGTGAGGTTTTATAAACCCGATTAAGACACGGAAATCTCCACATGAAAAACACAGGAGAGTCGTTTCTCACGTGAACTTGATTTGCCGGTTTATTAGCCTGCTCGCAGCGGGGGATAGGCCTGGCGTAAAAACGCCCCCAGTCGGAGTGATTTTGCAGACATTTTCCATTTTCTCCCCTCCCCCCCCTTGACAGATGAACAAGCCAGGAGGCGGAAGCGGATTCTAATCACGCTGGTCACAGGCCTTGGCTGGAGCCGGCACCGTGCCCACATCCTGCCTGCTCTTCAGCCACCGATGCTGGGGGTTGAGCTCAGCTTCTGTTCCGAGCTGCCTGAAAGCTCTTGCCCAGCCTAACAACCTCTTAACCAGCCCCGCAGGGACCCCATCTGGGACTTGCAGACAGGGGTCCCTCCAGCCGGAGCGGCAAAGCCTGTGTGGGTCAGTCAGGCACAGAGGGACGTGTTCCCCACGCTGGATGCAAGTCACACAGTCTGAGAACAGAGAGCAAGGTCTTTCCCGGGGCTCTCAGTGTCACTGGCCGCGCCCCTCTTCCTACAGCCGGAGCTCCCTCTGAGCACATTCGCTCTGCTCCCTCCCTCCTGACCCACCAATCTCTCCTAAAAAAACAGGGGTGGGGGGTGTCTGTGGGTGCGCTAGTGCGTGCGCGGTGGGTGGGCGGGGCATGCATACGGGCGCCCCCCAATCCCCAACTCACCCCCCCGCTGGGAGCAACCGCTGTTTCCCATGGTTGCTCCATGCGCGGGGATGAGTGGTGTGTGTGGGGGGGGGATGTGTCAGGCGGGAGCGCGCACGCACCCCATTGACCGTGCTCGCCGCGTCCTTCACACGGGGCTCTCCCACTCACGAACACACAGAAATCCGCGTGAAAGAGCCCCGTGTACAAAGGGCCTGAACATCTTCCGGAAGTGAAGTCAGACCTATTGATTTGCCCAGGCATTTAACAGACAGGGGGAGGATTGGGGGGGCAGGGAGACAGGGATAGTATAAACATTTTTTTTGCCACCCTCGGCAGCCTCAGGTAGCTGCCTTTCCCCCTTCCCCCCCCCCCCC